>CM076576.1:259761073-259864191 GCA_034641835.2 Pinus albicaulis | reverse complement strand
AATCTTCTCTGCCTTATTCTTCTATATTCTGCATTCTCAATATTTTCTCTCTCTCCTTCTCTGACCTCTCTTGTGCATATCAATGTGATATTATATATAGAGTTCATCACATGACTCTTTACATTCCTCAGGGAATTTGAAGTGAGTAGTCCTGACTCTTTGCCTTCTACCTTCTCATATATTTTAACCAACTCATTTTAAAATTATAGCAATATGTACAAATTTCCATGCTACAGTGGGATTTTGTCTTTTCCTTAGGATACTTGCCTTTGCATCACAAACAATAAAAAAATTAATTACAACATTTACATTCACATTTTTAATTACATATTTCAATTTCACTCAGCTCCTTTTCTGGATTTTGGATTTACTGGATTTGTCTTTTCCTGCTGCTGTTAAGAACCTATTCTGCATACACTTTGTTCACTGTCATCTGCATATTCCCTGTTTTCTGTGCTTATTCACCTGTCCAACTCATTCCTGTACATATTCCTGTCAAACCTGTAATCTCTATGGATCTCTGCATGCTCTCCTCTTCTTTTTCTTTTTCATAATTGCATTCAAGTTTCATGCCTAATCATTTCCCAAGTCCGGGAAATCTCACAATCTCTGCTTTGTTCTATGCTGGCAGTTTCAATGCTTAAATCTGGAGTGTTAATAAATCAACCATACTCCCAGTACTTTTCAATATTTCACTTAACTGTGTGTAAATGCATCCCAAAATTTCATTGTCCAATCATTTTCCCAATCCGAGCACTCTCGCATGTTCTCTTTATTCCACACTGGCAAACTTAATAAAAACAAGTCTGGTCATTTTTAATATCTCAATTCTTCAGTTATAATCCGACAGTCCATTACATGTACATGTATTAGGCCCCGTTCACATATTTCATATTTCATATCGTGCCAATTAACCATATACAACTATTATAATCAACATAATACTTTGGTTATTAAAACCATGCAAATTGACCCTCAACACGTTTAACCATATATGCATATTCCATATACATATTACGATGCCCTTCACATATATAGTCATTATATATAATATATCCACTCATATATTATTAGATAATCGGCAATCTTTTATTAATTAGAAACCTTAGTCTTCCACCGTATATTAATAACCCGTCAGACTTTAATAAACAATATAAACCAAATTCATTGTATATGACTCCGCCCTGGGCCCACAGTACAATCAAAGACCAATCAAACGCGCGCACTGTACCTTTGTTAACCCCCGAGCTCTTCCATTAAACTTCGTGCAGGTCCTGCGAGCGATCACCGTCAGATGTCGGCCCACCAGATCGACGGCTCCTGTCCATTTCGCTCTGTGTCCTGGTACGATAGTTAATGCGCGATGGCGCACGTTAAACGGCGGTTTTGGAATGTCGGTCGAGGACACGTGTTGATCAATCAATGGAATCGCTGCTCCTCCGGGCAATACCACTTATGGTCGATAGGCGGTGCGATGAAATCTACTTACGGCCTTTACTGTTCACGCTAAACCACTTCACTGTTCCTCTCGCAAGGTTCCATTCTCCACTCCAGGTTCTGATCCAACGCTTTTACTCCGGGTTCCGTTCTCCAACGATTTCAATTATATATATATATATATATATATTTGTTACTATGACTATGGTTCTGTTCTCCACAATTTCAATTATATATATATATATATATATATATATATATATATATATATATATATATATATATATATATATATATATATATATATATATTTTATTTTTTTATTTTGCTACGATTATGGTTCCGCCTTTTACTATGGTTCCGCCATACTCTGATGCAGAGTTCCGCTCCTTTTCTCGGTTCCGTTGCCTATATTATGTACAAGGGTTCTATCAAACAGTTAACCCCGAAACTCGTAGGATAATCACTACCAGGGCATCATTGGCTACCAAGTTTACACTGAAGCTTATGGCTACCAGAATTCAGATATTGAGTCATTACACAGAGGCTTATAACTAAGAGAATTCAATTACACCATATTATCACCTTGGTTCTAGAGCACGGAGCGTCCAGTTAGACTTCTATACAAATTTCTAAAGACAGAGGCGAAGCCTTTCATCAGGAACACATTCTCATTACTGAACATACAAGCAGATTCTCAAGGATATGAATTTTCTTCATTTTTCTGCAGAACTCCGCAAAAACCCTCACCATAGAGTTTATTTATTCGACACACACTAGGGATACAATATGCAATTGAGTCATTAATGCATATATGGTTATATATCACGGCTCTTTCACATAGAATTCTTTGTATTCATTTCCTCTTTGCTGCCTCCTTTGTCTCTTTTGCCTTATGGATAGTTTAGGTGTTGCTCCTGTCTTTACCTTTTCCATCTCCTTTCCTTTACCATCAATGACAACATTTCCAACATATTCAGCATAAGAGAAGATGGCCTCTGCTTTGGGAAGTATGACAACAATTGCCACATCTAACTCATTGGGTAACAATGGAAAGGGGAAGAAGTTGGGTGCAATGTTTGATAATTATGGCAGACAATTGTCTTCTCTTTCAGTTTTTTCACCCATTTCCTTTAATCACTCAAGCAGAAGAGGGAATCTGAGATTACGCGACAGAGAGAAGGTAGTTAATACAAGAGCTATGGAAAAGGAGTTTTACTTCAACAAGGATGGCTTAGTGACAAAAAAATTGCAGGTCAGAGAAAAAATTATGTTTAAAGGAAGGTCACCTGCACGTGAAACTTCACTGCGGTGGATCTTTCCTTGTCCACTTATATTCGATTTTAATGTGTTATTTAAATTTTTCATGGAGGGTTGTTTTGGCATATGGTCTGGCATTCAATTGCACACTTACTGAAATCATTTTCAATTTGTCTTGCAGGCGGTGTGAACAAACTTGCTGATCTTGTTGGAATCACCCTTGGGGCGAAGGGAAAAATGTTGTCTTGGAGAGCAAGCATGGTTCTCCGAAAATAGTTAATGATGGTGTGACAGTAGCTAAGGAGGTAATTTGTAGATGTTTGCTCTGGTTTTCTTTTTAACGTTGTATTAGTTCCCCCTCTTAAATGTCTTAGATTTGGTAGGCATAATTTGAAAACTCAAAGGTGAAAGGAAACATATTTGTTACCTAGTGGTCTACTTGGCCTATGGACTAGCCACATTAGAGTAATGCATAAAGCTTTTCACAACAATAAAAGGAAAGGGTTATGGCCGAGTCAAATTTTATTGTTATTGACAGTGTAATGAAATGTATCTCAATGCTATGGTTTTGGCCTTTTTATTGGTTGAATTAGAGGACCCAGTTGAAAATATTGGGGCCAAGTAGGTTGGTTTTCCTTTTTGTTGATGGTTTGGTGTATCTAATTGAATTAGTTGCCTAAGGTATTTTTGGTTGCAAACTCCTTTTCATTTTTCATACAGTATTGGCCTTGTGGAATACATTTGATTTTGTGGTCTTGTTAGATCTACAACATTTGTAGTTGTTTAGTCTTATGGCCGAGGTGCACTTTTATTATGGAAATAGTTGATGCAATATTGTAATTTAATCCTTACTGCAGGGTAGCATGTTGAAAAGTTTCTTGTGAAACATTTGGTATTCAAAATGACACTTGATCCTATACATCATCATACACTTGACTTCAAAATTCATATTCAAAGTGTGCCAGACAATTCTTGCAAAATTTCAAATATTTATGTTGTTTAAACCATTATCTTTTTCATGTATTGGATGCTGAAAATGTGAAAAAGACTTTGGTATGAAACCAACTGGTGAATAATTTCCAGCAAAACAACCACTTCCAAGACATGATTTAGAAGTAGAACAAATGTGCTTATGAAGCATAGAAAGATATCCTTGATGCATTGTCAATGTTTGGCTAGGTTATTTTTGGAGAAAATAACTCCTTATTCCTAGAATAGTGATCTTCAATACAAGTAAATGCCAGAGAAGAGAGATCATCGTGTGACACAACAAAACTGAAATTGGACCCCTAAGGAGAGCTGGTGTGTCTACAATCACTCTGTCAGCATTTTCCCTTGGTTTACCCCGTTCTTTTCCTCCAGCCTGAGTCTTAATTGACTTCTTCTTTCTTCGGGTTTATTTTAGGCAAGATACATGAAAAACCTTATGAATGCAAGAAGAAGGAAAATATAACTTCTATACCACTTGTGCAATCCTATGAATAATTATTTAGGGCCATAACAGTTTTCAATTTTGAGCTAATTCTTTATTCTTATTTTTCTTGAATGAAGATTGCTTATAATGCTATAATCTAAAAATACCCAATTACCCTCCTCAAATTATCTTTCACTTCAATGTTGTTCCCCTTGTTGTTTTATCATGTTTCATGTCATTTGAAGGTTTTCCATAATAATTTTCAAAGTTTCTTTAGTATTTTCCATATGTGACTCTGTTTCCTATACTTTGGACTTGTCTTGCAAAAAGTATGAGATAAAGGGCCTTAAATGGGGAAATTTTAGTAGATTTGTGATAGGTAGTATGATAGTATCATATTACCATTCTTCCTTGAGGAACCCACTTCATCCATTAAGATTGCTTTTCTAAAGAGTAACATTGTAGATAACCTTAAAAACATTTGTTAACTATTTTTGTTTCACCATTTGATTGTGTTTGATATGTAGAACTCATGGCAGCCAGTGTTTCTCCACTCATATTAAATAATTATTTCCAAAAGTTTCTTGTTACTATTACTTTAGGAAAACCATGAAGACTATGAATTTCTTTCACGGACACTTCTGCCACTTGGCTTTTTGTTTATGTACTTTGAGCTCTACAAAAAAAATGTACAAAATTTGTCTATATAAATGACCACAAAAATGTAATACTTACCTTTATATTTCAGTAACCCTGTAATAAAGTCTATTGATATATCTTCTAGTCTTTGAATATGTATGTGGAATGGTTGAAGCAACCCTAGAGATTTTACTATCTCTCTTTTATTTATTATGCAAACCTGACCTTCTCTTACAAAATTTTGTATATCTTTCTTCATTCCTTACAAAAATATGTTTTTTGATCCTTTGAGATGTTTTAAGGAACCCTGCGTCCTACCATCAGAGAGACATGGGACTCCCTTAATATTTGTTTATTCAAATATGCTTGCGTGCAAAAAAATATTCTACATTTGCACCAAAGTATATCTCTCTTTCACTCCCAATGCTCCATAGAGTTCATCCCATCCTTTATAAATTTTAGTTTTTGTTTAGTACTATTGTCATTTTTCCATTATGGCAAGATTTTTCTAGCGACCTAGGAATAGAAAATGTAATTGGATATAAATTTGAGGCCTCTTCTATTTTATAAAGAGCATCATGTACTAAATTTTCCTTACTCTTTTTGCAGATTATCTCAAAATTAAAACTTTGCATTTTTTCTCCTCATTTTTGTTAATCTTCCAATGAAATCCATAGCTTCAAAAAATACTTTATGCTATCATGGTATATCTTGAATTTAAAGTACCTCCCAGTGATATACTATCCCCATTTTTTATTGCATGTAATATTGCTTCCATTTATTTTTCATAAGTAGATTTCACCAAATATTTTCTTTGAATTCCTTACCAAATATTTTCTTTGAATTCCTTGCTTTTAAAAGCCAATGATATCCCTTATTGTGTTAATGTTACGTAAATTCCTTGTCCTAGTGCCTCACACTCTACTATGAATGTTTGACCAAAAGTAGGTGCAACCGATGTTGGTGTAGAAGACATGGCATCCATTGAAAGAGAGAATGCCAAAGTAGCCTCATCATTCCATATAAATGATATTTTCTTCAAGAGATATGTGAGTGGACTTGAAATGCATGCATAATTCTTAACAAATGATCAATAATATCATGTAAGTCTAAAAAATCTTCTAAGAACCTTGATTTTCATAGGAATAGGTCATTTTGTAATAGCTTGCATCTTTTGAGGCTCCAACTTCACTCCTTCCTTTAAAACAATATGAACCAAATACTCGAATTCTTATTTCCCAAAAGCACATTTGGATATTTTTACTTAAAAATGATTGTTCTCAATAATTATTTATATAAATTTTCCACATGTTTAGTGTGGCATTCCCATGATTTATTATAAATATGTGTATTATCAAAGAAAACCAACACAAATTTTATAAGATGGGATCAAACAAAATTGTTCTTAAGTTGAGCCCGCCGGACTTCAAACGGCGATAAACCATAATTCAAACCAAATTCGCGTTCCAAAATAGCCTGCTGATGTCGGCCAATTTTGTGACGCGAAAACCAAATGAATTCCGCCCTAATCTTTTTCGGGTCCGAAGTTGGGCTGGCGTACGGAGGGAGAGTTGTGACGTGAATTTCTTATCAAATTCGCCCTAATATTTTTCAGAGTCCGGATTTCCACTGCGCGAGTGGCCCAAACAAAGACCCGCTCCAATCAATTTCTGCCACGTGTCCTCAATCAAAACTTGCCCTGCTCCCGGCTGCGGGTGCATTCGATGGCGTTTAAGGCGATGGGACATGATGTGGCGATTTCATATCAATCGCATTAACATTTAACGCTGTTCAATTAAGTTTTCACATCAAATTCGCATTAATTAAGTTTTAACACTGTTCAAGATCGGACCTCCACTCCTGTGAGCGATTCCGCATGCTCCAATATGATCCGGCCTTCGGCTCTCATTATTAATGATCAGAGATTTATTATGACGGGCGTCCTTTGATTGCATTACAGTCGGTTCAACAAAATGGCGTTTCGCTATGGTTTTTCAGACGAGCCAGTTGCTGGATTACACTGCCTGCTAACTGTGACGATAAGGAGAAGTGGCCAGCTGAACTGCTGCCTAGACCTTGATGCATATTTGCATTTCTCTCGGTTTTGTCTCTGTCTGTCTTCCTCTCTTTCTTGGAATTCTGCTTCTCCGTCTCCTCTTGTGCCCACTGCGCCTGAGACTGCACCCATGGTGCCGAATCGTGGAGGAACCACCGGAGGAGTAGTTTGGTTAATTTGTTTTTCTTGCTTAGCAGGCCCACTTAATTGGGCTTCTTTTAGATTATTTTACTGTGCTAGACCTTTGTAATATTTTTGAATTATGTAAATTAAACGTTCAAGACTGGTTTCCCCGTATGAGGGCAGTCTTCTTAATTTTTTGATTTTTTGATGAAAAATTTTCCATGAGTCTGGCCAGGAAATGTTTTTGACTTCGGTGTAATTTTATTTCCAATGTTAATAGATTAAATTTACTTATAATTCTCACATGATTAGCGTTTTTCTTGATTTGTTCAAGGATTTTGGGTACTTTGATTTGTATTTGGAACAATGGACGTCGGTACTCTATCTGTTGCTTTACTATTCTACATACTGCTATTTCACTTTCTTATAGATGCCTCAGGCATATTTGGATGCTTTCTCAGATTGTCGATAATCTCCATGTGGACCGTTACTGGGTTTTATATCATGTCCCTGTATGTGACATGGGGTATTTTTCTATCATTGTCTCGGGTGGGACTTCCACTTTTCTGGATGGATATTTGGGTTCCAATCTTCAGATGTGAAAATGTAATGACTTCATGGACTGTTTTACTTCATATAATATATTCAAAACTGCGTTTTTTCTCTTGTGAAAAAAAAATGATTAATGTTTATCACCCTGCCTTCAAAATTAGCGATGCTGGTCTATGTTTCTGGTTTATTGATATGGTCTGATGGTATTTTTATATTTTGGACATATCACACTCCTCACATGATTAGCGTTTTTCTCTGTTCAAGGATTTTGGGTACTTTAATTTGTATTTGGAACAATGGACGTCGGTACGTACTCTATCTGTTGCTTTACTATTCTACATACCGCTATTTCACTTTCTTATAGATTCCTTGGGCATATTTGGATGCTTTCTCAGATTGTCGATAATCTCCATGTGGACCGTTACTTGGTTTTATATCAAGTCGCTGTATGTGACATGGGGTATTTTTCTATCATTGTCTGGGGTGGGACTTCCACTTTTCTGGATGGATATTTGGGTTCCAATATTCAGATGTGAAAATTTAATGACTTCATGGACTGTTTTACTTCATATAATATATTCAAAACAACGTTTTTTCTCTTGTGAAAAAAAAATGATTAATGTTTATCACTCTGCCTTCAAAACTAGCGATGCTGGTCTATGTTGCTGGTTTATTGATATGGTCTGATGGTCTTTTTATATTTTTGACATATCACACTCCTCACATGATTAGCGTTTTTCTCTGTTCAAGGATTTTGGGTACTTTAATTTGTATTTGGAACAATGGACGCCGGTACTCTATCTGTTGCTTTACTATTCTACATACTGCTATTTCACTTTCTTATAGATGCCTCGGGCATATTTGGATGCTTTCTCAGATTGTCGATAATCTCCATGTGGACCGTTACTGGGTTTTATATCAAGTCCCTGTATGTGACATGGGGTATTTTTCTATCATTGTCTGGGGTGGGACTTCCACTTTTCTGGATGGATATTTGGGTTCCAATCTTCAGATGTGAAAATGTAATGACTTCATGGATTGTTTTACTTCATATAATATATTCAAAACAACGTTTTTCCTCTTTTAAAATTTCATTTTTAAAAAAAAAATTGAACTCGCCGTCGGAATACCGACGCCTTGTAAGCGTCGGAATTGCAACCGCTTTAAAACGTCGGAAGAGCGACAGTATAAAAACGTCGGAACATATTTCGTCGGAATTGCGACAGATTACAAACGTCGGAAGCGTGACGTTAAAAACGTCGGACCACATTTCGTCGGAATTGCGACAGATTACAAACATCAGAAGAGCGACGCTGAAAATGTCGGACCGCATTGCGTCGGAATTGCGACCGTTTAGAAACGTCGGAAGAGCGACGTTAAAAACGTCGGACCACATTTCGTCGGAAGTGCGACAGCTTACAAACGTCGGAACCGCGACGGTTTGGGAGACGTTGGAAGGGCGACGCCTGTTCGGAAGCGACAGAAGAAGTGTCGATAGTGCGACACTTTTTAATTGTGTCGGAACTGCGACTGCATGAGAAACCATGTTTTGTCCGCCCTCAAACTGTCGCTCTTGCGACGACTATGTGTCGGAATAGCGACGAATTGGCCGTCGGAATTTCCACCAAATTTTGTAGTGTAAGGAAAAATAATAAAATAATAGTAAAAAAATAAAATAAGAATAAAGAATTTTGGAGGGAAAAGAAGAAGACTACTTTTTTTTAATTGTATTTTCGGTTTATCTCCTTATAGGTTTAGTCAATTTTCATGTTTAGATACTCATTAGATTCGAAATTAAATTCCACCTCCAACGAGTACCCATTATGCATAATTTTGAGAAAACCCACATTGATAAAATTTGGAGATACATTAAAAAAAGTGTTGAAACATGTTTTTTAATGTATCTGCAATTTTTATCAAAGTGATCTTTTTCAAAAGTATGCATAATGGGTACTCATTGGATTTAGAATTTAATGTTACATTCAACGAGTGTCTACACTTGAAATTTGAGTAAAACTATAAGGAGATAAGTCAAAAATACAATTAAATAAAAGTGGTTTTTCTTTTCCCTCCAAAATATTTACATGTACCTCTTTTTAAATTTAAAGAATTTTGATTGGTTTACATATTATGACATGGAAATTACATAAAAATTTCATGGGCACTTTTAGGCTGAAATTTCCTCTAATGAGTTGTATTCCAAGCTAAGTGCTCATTTCAAAGACAAATTCCTTATTGGGTCATATCATCTACGAAGAGTGGACAATAGGCCTAGAAAATATTAAAGCAATCAAAGAGTGGCCAACGTCCAAAAACGTGAACTAGTTGAGATATTTCATAGGTTTATTAGGCTACTATATAAGAAGATTTATTGAGGCATTCTAAAAAATAACCCACCCTCTCACTTATTTACAAAAGAAAGGTGTGAAATTTGAATGGTCTCATAAATGTGAACAAACATTTCAACATTTAAAGAGGTTGTTAACAAGTGGAATTTTATTAAATATAGTTAATCCAAATGATACTTCTTTGTATGCACAAATGCATGTAAAGGAAGGACTTGGAGGAGTTCAAAATGGGCATGTGATGTGTTACGAATCAAGGAAGCTAAAAGATCATGAAAATAACTATGCCACTCATGATTTGGAGTTGGAATCCATTATAAATGCCTTAAAAATGTGGAGGCACTACCTCATGGGAAAGATATTTGAATTACAAACTGACCACAATGGGTTGACGAATTTTTTTGCACGACCACATTTAAATTCCATGCAAATTGGATGGCTAGATTTTTTGACTGATTATGATTTTGGAATTAAATATATAAAGGGTAAGGGAACTAAAGTAACTAATTCACTTAGCAGAAGGGTGCATACAATTCATGCTACAACCATAAGCTTATATAAATTTGATTTAAAAATTATAATTTTAGAGGATGAAAATTTATAGCTATACATGGTAGTAAAAAGAAACCTACAACAAGATAAATTGCATCCCAAGTACAAGGATTAAAAATTAGAAGAAGATATAATAATTTTGTATAAAGGAAGGATTTACATGCCAAACTCCCACGGGTTGATAAATTTTGTTTAATAGGTTGATATTGTTCATAAGGCTATAGAATGTTGATATAGCATTGCAAAGACAAAAAAGTATCACTAAAAACTCATAATGCCCTTCATGTGTAAGAAAATCAATCTTGGAGATGTTTTCCTCTTGCATCTTTATTTAGCAGTAGTTATAATAAAGGTCAAGTTTAGTGAAGAAATTGGGTCCATGAAGCACATCCAAGAGGTCATCAATAATTGGAACAAGAAAATTTTCCTTGATGGTCAACTTATTGAGATCCCTAAAATCAAGACACATGGGCCAAGTTCCTTCCTTCTTTATTACTATTACCACTAGTGATGAGTATGGGATAGTGTTAGGATTTATAAATCTCTCATCCAGCAATTCCTAAAATATATTTTCAATTTCATTTTTCTTTGTAGAAGGGTGTTGAAAAGGATGAACATTAGGTGGTTTACTACATGATGGAATAAGGGGAATACCGTGGTCCTTTTCCTATGTGAATGTGGTAAACCTTGTGGCATTTCAAATACCTATCAATGCTCACAGAGATCCAACTATAAATTAGGGTGAATATCTTGCGAGGTGGAGTTGACTACTTGTAGGGAATTAAACTGTGTAATAACACCTGACTCGGTGTTTTTTCAACAACTTCTCTATGTAGTGAGAGTTGATAATTTTAGGGAACAAGATGTAAGCCCCTTATGGGTATGTTTCTTCCCTTCTAGTATGAAGCTCATATAATTTCTTGGAAATCCATGGTGATTGGCCCCAAATTTCACAACCATTTTACCTAAAGAACTCTATCGCAACTACCCATCTTAATAGCAAACATGTGATATTTTAGATGCTAGTGACTAGTTTGTAAATTCACATTTTCATAGTGACCCCCACGTTTCATCGTACCACCACTTGTGATCATAATTTGAAAATTAGATATGGTACATACATAATAAGGAGTTTCATGTGCCACTCTCCTATGGATAAAATTGTGAGTATTTCCACTATCAATCAATATAATCACTTTGTGGTGCCTGATGTAGCCAACCAATTTCAATGTTTCAGGGGACAATAAATATGATAAGGAAAAAAGAGAAACTTGGGATTCCTAGCAAGGAGATTGAAATGGGCTTCATTTTCCATAAGGGTGGTGTTTTCTTCCAAACGTAGTTTAGACATATATTCAACAATAATGTCCTTAGAGTAGTCATGTGGATATAAATCCATTTGACATAATTTATGTTGTTTACATATTTTCCCTTTGAAATATTTTTCATTACAATTATATCAAAGGAAGATGAATTAGTGTTCTCCCATGTCTTTGAGATATAAATTCTAGATGTATATTGCTTATGAGTTGGAAGAAGTGGGGATAGTCACCATAAGGGGATTAGAGTGAGCGGTGAATCAAAGTTTTTTTATTTTTTGCATTGATCACTATCTCAATTTGTTTAGCTCTATCAAAAGTTTTCAGAATTTTTTGTGGGTGTTTCATCATGACATATGCTAATTCCTTCCTTGAAATCACTAATGAAACATTCTTTAAAAAATAAATCAAATTGGCCCTCTATTTTGATTGCGAGTTGTTCAAAGGAAATTTCATATTCCATAATTATGTCGATTGGAAATAATTTTGTCAATCATCCCAAATCATTGATTATCACACTCAAAACAAGCATTAGGTCCAAGCAAACGGTAGCCTTTGTAAGCCTTTCTACATTATTAACACCATTTCCAAAATTTAGCATCCAAATATAAGAACCCCAAATTTAGTTTGTGTGGGTAATTAGTAATGCTACAAAGAGAGAAATAATGTTTTGTTTTGGTAACCCACCTTGAGGGATTTGGCCCATCAAATTTGTTCATGTCAAACTTTGGAAAATGGTGCCATGAATTATGATCCTAAAAGTGTGGGTGATGATTATCTTGAAACACGTGTGGGATATATTTCAAAGGAGGTGAATTGGTTTTTGTTTGGATCAATATTTAAATATCCTACATGGATATTCAATCATTCACATAATATTTTCAATATTCCTCCTAGTGTGGTCATTATTTTATTTATAACTTAAAGTGTAGACTCAATTTTAACCACCTTTTCTTCTAGCTAAAAGTGGTGAGTGAGTTGGGTATATTATTGGTTTTGAGCTAATGGGGAATATTGTTGGTTCTCCAAGTCATCATTGATGTTACAAGTTCAAACCATGGAACCATTAAATATTTTTTGGAAGTGTTATTCTCCACTTACTTCACTATGACCAATACCTTCAAATTTTGAAAGGATTCTTCACATCCCTAAGTCCATTCGAGAATGATTGGTTTTGTTATCTTTGAGAACCCATAGATGAATATTTTGTAGTATCATGCTAATCCCATTAAGGATCCAAGGACAGGGAAAATTTTAAGGATGGAAAATTATCTTGAAGTTTAAAAACTTTGGCAAATCTCACTAATCCCTAATTTGCAAACTATAAAATGTTTACTAATGTATTTGTAAAATTAATCAAAATTATAATAATTTTATATATACTCTCTATATAATGTTGGCGATTTTTTGGGTAAAATAATTTTATATTGTCAAATTTGTGGGAAACATTTTATATAAAAAATGGAAATTGGTGAATCTTTTTTTTGAAAACCTCATGGAAAATTATCCCACCTAGAATATTATCCCCTAAAATTTTCAATGGTCGAGGAAAAAGAAAAGAATGCTCCTCATTCTTATATTATTCTAAGTAAAAAAGGAGGTCAAAGCTTCAATGTTGGAGCCTTCAAAGGTGATGTGTTGTGTTGAAGAGACTATTTAAGATGTGAGCATCCATGTGATATAAAATGGAAAGTTGTTAGATTGGGTGAACACACACATTATAAAATTCAAAGGTATATTTTGAAGGGGAGAAAATGATTATGTTGAGATGTTGACTCTGACACTTTATTGAACATGATATCATAAAATTTAAAGTCTTTGGAGACTACCAAGTTGTAATAGATTATGTAATAAATTATCTTATTTTGAAAAAATCATGTTTAATCTAATATTTTAGGAGATCTAAAATCTAAAGGATTATTTGATACAAATACATAATCTAAAAATATTATTTATAAAGTGTTTATTTTGTTGAAATAAATTTATTTTTTAAGTGATCCATAATTTGTAAGGATTGTTTACTACAATTTGCTCTAGACATTTGTATAGAGAATTAAGAAAACGTTCAAATGTTATTTGAAGTTGCAAATTGGACTCTCCCGGAGTTTATAAAATGGATAATAGAGTTGAAACCAAGTTCTTAAGAGATCCATAATCTAAAAGGATTATTTAATATAATTTGCATTAGTCTATACAGAGAAATAAATGAAAAATTTCACATATTATTTCAATTTGTAAATTAAGAAGTTATAAAATGACAATTTGCATTATAGAGAAATAAACTATGAAAATTTTCAAATGTTATTTTAAAGTTGTAAATTGCATTCTGACCTGAGGTTATAAAATGAATGATAGAGAAAGTGGGATTATGAATATGCTATTTTTATATATTTGTTTTTTGACATAAAATTAATAACGATTTTGAATGTAATACATAAAAATTGAGGTATATTTTTGAAGTGAAAGAAAAAAATGTTTATTAATTTAAATTATTAAAAATATGTTTTTATAAAACTATATATATATATAAATATTTATATATATAAATAATACATAATAATATTAATATATGATAAAATATTTATATATAAAAATAATATATAACAATATCAATATATTATCATAAAAAAAATATTAAAAACAAAATATTAAATTAAATAATATTTTTCAATTTTGACTATATAAATTTATTTAATTATATTATTAAAAAATATAATTTTTGGATAAAAGATAATCTTAAGCTACTTAATATATGTGATTAGTTCAATTTTTGTGTCTCAATTAAAGTGATATATTAAACATGATGATGATATAATCCCACTCCTCACAATTAAAATTAATATTAATATTAATTAAAACTCTAGCAATCTAATTAAAATAAATGCATTTTCTAAGCTTGCTACAAAATAACTGATCTCAAGACTTACATAACATTTTACAATTTAAAAATATGAAACAACAAGTGTGGTATCATTATTTCAACATTGTTAGTAGGATGTCCTCTTTTTCAATTATTTGGCTTTCCTATAACGGTAAGAAAATGATATATTCATTACAATGGTTTTTTCATAATGATAAGAAAATTTCTTATAAAGGCCATTTCAGCTTCAACGTATTTTAAAATGGAAATCTTTTCACGTGTTAATTATTTTCAGAAAACTTAAGCAGTGCATTTCTCGTGGAAAATTGCTCGCCACCTTCATATTAAAACATTAATATTGTATATGATCACTACTGTTTCTGTGAATTACTAATCCCGCTCTCGCCGTATATTGTGAGGCCCATAGATAATCGTTCGATCTCGTCCGATACCAATGTTTGTGTCATGATTCTTGGCAACATTCTGTTGTCATGAAAGAGTTTAACATTAAATTGATATTTGATAATTGTTAATATATATATATATGAATGATAAAATATGATAATCAGAAAGAATAAATTTATACCATGAGATCACCATTTGATTCTCGTAAAAATAATGAAAATAATCCTTCTCCAACAGATTCGTTCAATTCTTGACCATCATTACTTATCTATAAAACAATATTATTAATCACTAAATCGATTTTATATAAGTTTAGATTTTAGAATATTTCGGAAATTTGATATATAAAATAATTCATAAACTTTGAAATCTCATAAACTACATTGGTCTTAACAAACAATAACCATTATCATATATATAATTACATGAAAACTAATAATAAGATGAAAACAAATTTGGTAAACCAGACCTTCAAACCCCCATTTACATTCAAGCGACTCATCAGAGATTCTATCTTGTTCTGAGGCATCACAGCCAGCTGAAAAAACAGCTAATGATATCAAAATTATATGCACACAAAAAAAATCTGCTCAACATAATTGTCAGAACAGAGAGATTTATAAATAATTTATAATATGAATACAAACTATTAGGATCACAAGGCAAAGAAAAACTGAAATAACACATAATTACCTTAAACCATCTGATTTCAAAAGGCTCTCCAATACCCTTTATTCCCCAAATTTTATCATTAATTCTATCTTTGGATATTGTTCTAGATAATTCTCTTTCATAGTCCCCGATTTTGGACATCATCCTTGCACAACCCTATAAGAGAGGTTAATTATTTTTTATCATAGCTTTAAAAAAAATAAATCAAATCCTTAGCCATTGTAGTTTGGGAAGGTATAAAAGGTATAAGATTCTAAATATATTTTAGAATTCAGTAAAAAGAATAAGGTTAAACAATTGACTTTGTTTTTCAATTAATTTTTTTTAAATATAATAATTAATTTCAATACCTGAAACTGGCGAACTCTACTGCCATAAAAGAAAAGAATAACATGATCGTATTCTTGAAAAACAGTGTTCAAAATGTCTGTATTATTTTGCTGAGTTTTCCACATCCCTGTTTCTGCAGCCCATCGCAGATTATCGTGTGACTTACTAGTCATCACAAAATATCTGATTATACAGAATAAGTCAATTTCACAATCAATTTAACTTAACATCAAATTTATTAATATCTAAAAAATGCATAATATAATTAGATATCATTATTTTTTTTTGAGATTCAACTACGTTAAATACAAAATAAAACATATCCAACCTGCATCTGCCTGCCAATGGGCCTCCATTGGAACTTTCTTGATTAGGAAAACTTGACAGCAATCTGATGGTATTAAATGTAATTGGTTCAGGATTAGAATCTGAAACTGCTGCTGACGCTCTACTGACGCTCTGAGTTTTCTGTTCCTGTTCAACACCAAGGATGGAGCCAGGCTGCTCGGGTTGACCCAAAACATCTGTTCAATGTGAAAGAAGTGTAATAATATTATGTTATATTATGTAAATATTTTGATTTGTTAAATAAAAATAATATATATATATATATATATATATATATATATATAAAATTGTGAATCTATTAAGAGTTTAGAGAGATTAAATCTTGAAGTACAAATATTTTTTCAAGTTTTATAATCAAAAAATAAATTGCACTTTAAGAGATTTAATCTTTCTAAAATCTTTCTAAAAACTTAATACAAGTAAGATTATAATGAATCTAAAATACTATATATGAAAACCAATAATAATAGCCTTACATGATTGTGCAGAAGCTTCTGATCCAGGTTGTTGTGAAGGTCCAGCGACTGATTCAACTTGTTGTGGAGAAGGTCCAGACACTGATCCATGTTGTGAAGAAGGTCCAGCAACTAATGTAACTTGTTGTGGAGAAGGTCCAGACACTGATCCAGGTTGTTGTGAAGAAGGTCCAGCCTCTGATCCAGATTGTTGTGAAGAAGGTCTAGACACTGATCCATGTTGTGAAGAAGGTCCAGCCACTGATACAAGTAGTGGAGGAAAAGCTTCAGACTCTGATCCAGGTTGTTGTGAAGAAGATCCAGCCACTGATCCAAGTAGTGGAGGAAAAGCTTCAGGCTCTGATACAGGTTGTTGTGAAGAAGATCCAGCCACTGATCCAAGTAGTGGAGGAAAAGCTTCAGGCTCTGATCCAGGTTGTTGTGAAGAAGATCCAGCCACTGATCCAAGTAGTGGAGGAAAAGCTTCAGGCTCTGATCCAGGTTGCTGTGAAGAAGATCCAGCCACTGATCCAAGTAGTGGAGGAAAAGCTTCAGGCTCTGATACAGGTTGTTGTGAAGAAGATCCAGCCACTGATCCAAGTAGGGGAGGAAAAGCTTCAGTCTCTGATCCAGGTTGTTGTGGAGGAGTTGTAGGCACTGATCCAAGTAGTGGAGGAAAAGCTTCAGGCTCTGATCCAGGTTGCTGTGAAGAAGATCCAGCCACTGATCCAAGTAGTGGAGGAAAAGCTTCAGGCTCTGATACAGGTTGTTGTGAAGAAGATCCAGCCACTGATCCAAGTAGTGGAGGAAAAGCTTCAGTCTCTGATCCAGGTTGTTGTGGAGGAGCTGTAGGCACTGATCCAGGTTGTTGTGAAGAATGTCCAGCCACTGATCCAGGTTGTTGTGAAGAAGGTCTAGACACTGATCCACGGGAAAATTGTGGCTGAAGGAAGTAATCCCAATATGCAGCCCTGAAATGTCGAAGGAGTTCATCCAGTGGGGGCGGAGGGCCGTCTCGCTTGCTGTGGGTGAAGAGACACATGGGACCATTAGGACAGAAGCCCGTTGTGTACCTAGTCATGTCATTGAGATTTAACTGAATTAGCATGTAAAAACTTTGCA
This sequence comes from Pinus albicaulis, assembly GCA_034641835.2. Classification (NCBI taxonomy): domain Eukaryota; kingdom Viridiplantae; phylum Streptophyta; class Pinopsida; order Pinales; family Pinaceae; genus Pinus; species Pinus albicaulis. Next base: position 259,846,302 of record CM076576.1, on the reverse strand, counting down.
ATTTTATATATTGGTGTCATTAAAAACTTAGCTTTTTTATTTTGATTATAAATTTTGGGAAATTTTAGGAATCCAAAATATCAAATAATTGATTTAGCTACTATTTTTTGGATTTTAAAATATTTCTAATTTAATCATTATTTATTTAGATTCCAAAATATTTCTAAAATCTATAATCTAAATAAATTCAATCTTAAAAATTTATAGGATAAATATTTGATGATTTTCATAATTAAAACATTAGTGAGCAAAGTTCAAATTACATGAGACATTCTATAGGAAGTTTGTGTTTATAGAGACAGCCTAAAGGCCACAAGGAGCAGATCATGTTCCTTTGAATTGAAGGGCAAATGGAGTCTCTGATGCCTGTATTGTCTGTGTTGATGTTTCTGTCCGCCATGAAAATATATAATTTCTGATCTCAACTTGCCCAAAAAAAAACCAGATCTATTTCTCTGAATTGCTGCTATTTCATATAAAAACTCTGAGTTGCTGCTATTTCATATAAAAACTCAGATGTATATGTATATAAATAACACCTGCCGGTGTCTCGGTTCGTAGGAACCGTTTCATATCTCACCGTTCCCTATCTCACTGTGTTTAAATAATTCACTAGTATAGTTTTGGGTCATGGTGCTAAAAATCAGTTTGACTAATAGCTGTTTAGGTTATGTTGTAAAATTTATATAACCTTCTCAATCGTATTAAGGTTATGTTGTAAAATTTATATAACCTTCTCAATCGTATTAAGGATATCAATTATTCTAACGAGTTAGTAAAAGAAAATTTGGAGCTTAAACATGTCTAGCTGACAAATTTGGTTTAGGAATTGGTATTTATATAGGGTTAGATTTAAGAATATGTTTGTATTTTTCTTAGGAGGAACATATTTGAGATTAAACGGATAAGGTATTTATATTTGTATAGATTTGAGTAGTCAAATGTTACTATGGAAGTGGATCTTTGGTTTTGTAAGTAAAAGATAAATAAAAGAGTTTAGTATATTTTTAAAAGAGTTTAGTATATATAATTTTTAAAATAAATTATTACTAGCAATTGTACCTAATGTTGCAAAGGAAGCGCCGTAAGGAAAATGCTAGGAGGAGATGAACTGTAATTAATTTGATGTGTCATTTTATACTGAAAAGAAGACATAATTATATTGTTGAAACTTGACAGGATGAAATGCAAACTCGGTTTAAACTGTAAAACTTTAAAAAGTTGAAGAAAATATTGAAGACACCTAGTTGCAGACTTGAAGCTTGTTTTGAGGACATGAAAATATCGAAGGCACGAGATAAAATCACAACAATAGGTTCAAAGTCCTCACTATTATTTTCAATAATAAAATTATTTATTTGGTATGGGAATCAATTTTTGTTTCCTCACAATATCACTGTGTATAGACTATTAAAAGGTTTTCTTGGAGCAAGGATCATGTTTTTTCTGTTTTCTAAAGGCTGGGTTAAACACCAAGTTCGCAAAGTCAAATTAGATGCAGATGCATTTTGAGGAGTAAAATGAGGCTTCCCTTGACTCTTATCCCCACACCATTTAACACTACACCATGTCCCTATGCTTGAACTCTACCCATAAAATAATGGATTTTGCATATGCAGAGACAAAGTGAAATCTGTTGAAACATAGCAAATGCATCCCAACAGAAAATTACGAAACAAGGGTACAAAAAATGGTAAGAAGTTTTGTACCAAAGCCTTTAAAGAATTCTTCCAAAGTCTACTACATAAATATTTCTTCAAGTCTACTGATAAAGGGTTGCTCCAAGAGTCCTCAGCAATGCTCCAAATATGGTCTCAACACAACTCCAAAGATGGTCCTATATGCAACTCCAAAATTTCTTCAAACTTATCTCAAAAACCAATTCCAAAGTCTGCTCCAAAAGATGCAAAAGTATTGCTTCAAGAAATTCTTCAAATATCTACTTAAAAGTATCTTAAAGTTTGCACAAAAATTATGCTCTGATATTCTTCAAGTCTGCTTCAAAAGGCATCTTAAGCACCATGGGAATTGTGCAAACAAGTTTCTTATAACACCACAAGAACTACTTGTAGGTACAACTGCTATATGGGTGTCTGATATATAAATACACCACCAGGTTTTGCAACAAAGACACATGGCCAATTTCTCACTTGCAAACTTGCCAACATGATGTTGGGCAAAAACCCACAGTCCCGGTTTTCACAAATCTCAAAGTTGTGTATAAAGTGCCTTCAATATTCATTGCCCAAACAAATCCACAATCTGGGCAAACTCAACATGTTCTCAGTTCTTGGACTGGCAATTTAAATAAACAAATCTGGAGGTTTTAATATCTCAATCTGAGATTGAGATATTAAATTAGATTCCTCTTTTGGTTATGAACCCACACCTTTCAATAGTCCAAATTCTATTTTCTTATGTGGAAGAAAACCTTGTTATAAAACCCTCTAGATGATATTCGAATTTTATCATTCACCCAATATATAATGGTTCATAGTAGAATGAATATGGTTTAGACTCAGCCCTTTATTAACGCCAAAACACAATAATATTTGGGCCACACAATATAAATGTGTATGTGCTTAGTGCTTTACCAACCCGTCACATAATTATACCATACAAATGTTCCCCTTGTCTAACAATCCGACCTTGGATAAACCCAAATGCTATATAATAGCGTATGGCCCACATAATTCAATTGTAGATGGAATTGCGTTCAAATGCTCCCACTGTCCTGAAGGCAAATACACATGACCATTCCATACTCGTCGACCTTGGCTTTAATCAACCTGATGATAAACAATATTGAGACTCGGGCCCACAGCTTATTCCTTTGCATTAAGTGTCAGAGGGATCCGACGGCTCAATGCACGTCGCATTCCAAAACATCATATTGCATACATCCGATGGTAATCACGTAGATTAGTTGCACAGAGGTTAATTCTCCAAATTCACACGATGAGGGTGGTTTCCGAATACCGCCAAAGGCCATGCGTCAACCCATGACACACATCACTTTTTTTTCCAAAAACTCCTTACCACTTTTTAATCGTGCAAAAACCGCCTTTCGCCTCCAAAACAGCTTACACTGTTCCCGCACGGTTCCATTGTTCTTCAAGGTTCCGTTCTTTGCCCTCAGGTTTCCGTCTTACTCTTTAACACCTTACTGTAATTAATCTATGCCCTCGTTGTTCTTCCTTCGCGCGGCCATACCAAATTAACTCAGGATACAACCATTTGTGCAAAGATACAACGCCTTACATACTCCACGATTCATGTATTATGGGTTCGATAAGATCAATATCGATTATGCAAGGGAAGAAAACATTAACCGAAAACACCCAATTGTAGCGAAATCTACACTATACATATTTTTATACTTAACTGGAAGGAAATAGTATACAATCCAATAAAGCTTGTTGTTAGAAGCAATTCATAGTTTAGAAACAGTTGACAGTAATAAGTGCGTTGTTAGAGACAGTAGAAAGTATATAAACTCTTTGTTAGACAATCCAAGCCTAAAAATAGAATATATACACTTTTACGAAGCACTTGACTTTAGCCAACTCTGTGTATGGACATAGATTTTATAGTGTTTATGGCATAACAATTATCTGGGTACAGAATGAAAAGTGAGAAAATGGTGGTGAATGCTTTCTTATCTTGTGTGATTGACTGATATTGAGAAATGTGCTAAAACGTAGAGGAAGTTGTTGCCCTTGAACCAACATCCTAATCACCAACAACGGAGACAATGGTGAAGGCATCTAAGATAACGACATCACAGAAACCACCTCGATCGATTCCAAGAAAGACTTCCCTTAGCTCGTTTTCGAATATTGTTGTGTTGAATCGCTTCACAACCATCTCTGTTCAATGAGTTTTCAGAATTGGAATCTCCATAAGATTATAGTGTTTTGCAAAATTACAATATCCATAAGATTATAGTGTTATCTCACTATCAAATGAAAAAAACCGAAGAGAAGAGCATTGAATATTTGACCTGATATGGCTCGTTTCCAAGGATTGTCTTGGCTATTGCACACCCAAACGAAAACTCCCTTGATTTCTGCTTCGCTATCACCTCTGCATTTTGCAGTCGATTGCCACGCAAATCCGTCACATGGACATGGATCAAATCCCTTAAAAGTGAAAAAAAAATACAAATAAATAAATCAATAAAAATACCCATAACCAGCTGGCAGCATAAACGAACTTGTATAGAAAGATTGAAAAGGGAGTACCATCTAGATTATTTCTTCTTACTGCAAACGTCGTTCATCATCTGTGAATGGTTGCAGGGATACGCTATCGATCAGTATTTCAACATCCGTATTGTTACTCTGCAACTAACAGCACAATGACCTCACTCGTTCTAATTTTAGGTGAAGAAATATAATTGAAATTAGGAGCATTAATTTGAGTGAGAAAAGACCTGGAAGTATAGCCGAGAGTGAGTGAGAGACTAGTCAGGAACGAATCCGCCCTTCAATAAACACCAGCACCCATTTGTAGCATGAACAGTTGCAGCACATATGAAGTTCACATCGTCCATCGCCACAGTTTCTGTAACTAAAGCAGAGCTCCCCGATCTGATCTGCACCCAAGATATACACATCGAACCCCTCATATATCAAACTCAATAATGTAAATGTACCCTAATAATTTCATTCTGGTATAGCACTAGCACTACTCGGAAAGCAATTTACTACTTGAGAGACTATACTTGACATCTTGCCTTAAATTTTCCAAAGATTGAAGAGGAAAATGAAATATCTCTTGCTGATTTGATGCCACAAAATATTTACTACCACAAAATATTTCCTGCCATCATCCTGACTCTCTATATGTAGTGCTATTCTTAGGCTGCCAAAACCATTCTAGCCTTTGGTTCCATTATCAAAACCCAGATTTCTAAAAATCCCACCATCATAAAGAGGTGCAGAAGGATAAGGCATACACTTCAAAACAAAATAAAATTAGTGGATATGTACCCTGAAATGCAAAGATCTGGCTTAAACCATAAACCCAACAGGAAAATCAAGATGGGAGATTGAACAGAAGCATAAGAATACCTTTGTGAAGGCAAAAGCATCGTAATAGGGTGCCCCTTTCATTTTAGAAGCAATAGAGATTGTGGGAAACATTATTGATTTTGAACTACAACTGGTATATTATTCATATTGATTGGGATTCCTATTTCATTCTGCATCTGTCCCAATCCCAAAGTAAAATCAGACTCTGCTAAAACAGACGATTTACCAGACTCTGCAGTTGAAAGGCTTAAAAGAGGAAAGCCATGACCCCTATCGGTTGGTTTTGCTGCGACACCCATGTTATCAACAGACATCACAAAAACCCTGTAACACTTACGCCTCTCTGAAATCTGAGAATGTCTAGGTCGCCCAATGCCCTACCTTCCACATTTTCTCTTTTCATAACTGCATTGTAAACTAACTTTTCCATCAAGGGTTTGTTGAAAATGCAACAAGATGATGGAGCTTAGTGAAATGAAGTCGCCTTCACTAAGTGGGCCCGTAGGCTATTTTTGGCACAAAGTCTATTTTTAGACTATGTCTATTTTTAGACATATGGAGCATGGTCTGGGAGTTGCAGTATGCTATTCTTGGAGTATTGGTCATGTTGGTAAAAATAGATGGACCTCTATTTTTACATCCAGGTGTCGAAGTCTATTTTTAGACTCTGCTTATCTAAAAATAGGTCACCAAATATTATTAACCCTTAATAATACGAGACTCTAAACTTCGATTATTCTCTCGAGCACTTCGGCTTGAGCTGGCCGATGTGGCTCATGCATCTCGACAGAAGGAATTACGCTATTCCTTGGGGCTTGGTGAGCTCATGCATGGTTGACGAAAGGCGTGTCCGGTGGAGTTGATGGGACAAGCAGAGCGTGTTCTAAGGACCCGAAGGAACTAGTTGAGATTAGTTTAACTAGCTAATCAACTAGTAATGAGTGGAGTGAATTAAATAATATTTAATTCACTAATTATTAACTCATTATTCAACTCAAGAACACATCAGTTCACTACAGTGCATGGACAGTTCAGTGGAGACCAGTGAAAGAGGTAGATGAAAGGGTTGAGATAGCTATCAGTTGTGACATTAGTTGTGCATGAGATTTGCACCACACTTGGAGGAATTTCCCATGAGGATTGCGCTGTCAATCCAAGGAGATTCGAACCTTGGATCTCTAATTAGACTAGCCTTGATTGTGCAATAGAGGCAGGCAATTAGTGGATGAGTTTTAAACCTGTGACTTGTTCAAAACCAAGCTAGTTTGTGTGTAACTTTATGAGATAGTACTGAGTACTTGTGAGGAGTATTGTGCTATGTACTGTTACATGTTCTCTCCATTATAATATATAGAATAGCTGAGGGGTTTTCAGCTATAAGCTTTCCCCATTACATATTGTGTTTATGTGTGCATGCGGCTGTTTCTATTTCCGCAAATTGATGATTGATTATAGAAGAGATTATGTGTTGCATATGAATTCGAATTAGTATGTGATCAGGATAATCTCGGTGGATAAATATTCATTATTCAGCAAATTTCTACATGGTATCGGAGCAAATCAATCATCGAGATCTATTATAGTGATTACAATATTATTTCGGTAGACAGAGTCTGTAACGGGCCAGGTAGCCTCTGGATCCATCCTTTCTCTGAAAGGTGATATATCCAGTAAATTCCCTTACAGTCGATCTCTGTGCTAGAAATAATTTGTTCTCACAGATCCAGAAGCAGTTGAAGTTTTTGAGTTTGGAATTCGAATTTTGCAGCAGTTTGTTTTCTTGGTGCCGGAGTTGAAAATGTCTTTCAACGGTTTGCGACTCGAATATGCTCTTGAAGGCAGTTCGAATTATGTTGCATGGAAGGATCGCATGGAGGCAGTATTAGAAGATAATGGACTGAAGGAGTTCGTAGATATGGATGTCCAAAAGCCCACTGATCCTGCTGGAGTCGAGGCTTGGCAAAAGAAGATGGCGAAATGTCGAAGGATTCTGTTGGAGGGCGTCAAGGATCATATTGTATCTAGCCTGCATGGAAAAGCTTCTCCATATTTGATGTGGAAAGCGTTGACAGATCTATTCCAGAGTAAGAGCGACCAAAGGAAGCTGGCGCTCAAGGATAAGCTCAGAAACATTAAGATGGAGAAAGGCGACAGTATCGCCAAGTACCTCATGAAGTTCACTCAATGCAGAGATGAGCTGGGAAGTGTGGGGGTGACTGTCGAAGAAGAGGATATGGTGGACCTGGCTCTCCTTGGTCTTCCGAAAAGTTGGCATGCATATCAAGATAGTGTCAATGGTCGGGAGAAGTTGTCGGGATGGGAGCGACTTTGGGCGGATCTCATGCAAGAGGAGATAAGGAGGACTACCAGGGACGGATCTTCATCAAAGGTATCTGATGAAGAAAATTTCGCTTTGGCTGCCAAAGAAAAGAAGGGGAAGAACAAGAAGGCTTCTCAGTCTGGTGCGAAAGGCAAAAAGCAAGACATGTCCAAGGTGAAGTGTTTTCACTGTCACCAACACAGACATTATGCCACAAATTGTCCGCAGAAGAAGAAAAATAAGAAGGCCGCCGAATCTGCAGCAGGAGAGGCATTGGCTTCTCAATTCGAATTGGATTTTTCACTGATCGCATGCTTGGTTTCAAGTGTGGCTGGATCAGTATGGTTCTTGGACAGTGGTGCGTCATTTCACATGACCGGAGATCGAGATCTGTTTTCAGATCTGGAGGAAAAAGATCTTGGAGTGCACATCGAGATGGGCGATGATGGTAGATACAGTGCAACTGGTATCGGTACCATTTCCTTTGAGAGGGAGTCTGGGAAACCTTTCATATTGAAGGAATTTTTGCATGTTCCAGGATTGATGAAGAACCTGATCTCTGTGGCGATGTTGGAAGACAAGGGGTATGATGTGGTCTTCAGCGAAGGGAAAGCCTTCCTGCGCAGTAAGACTACTGGTGAGACCCAGAAGATAGGGGTTCGAGTCAAGAACCTTTATCAGTTGCAAGTAGATGGCTGCGCAGCAATGGCATGCAAGGCGGGAGAAGTGGTGAGCCGGGATGATGAGGGCGAACTGTGGCACAGGAGATTGGGCCACCTTCACCATGGATCTTTGAAGATCCTGCAGCAGATTTCTACTGGGCTTCCTAAGGGCACTCTTGCGCAGTCAGATCAGTGCAAGGGGTGTACTTTAGGGAAGTATGTGAAAGCCACTTTTCACGAGAAGGATAGTCGCGCCACGACGATCCTTGAGAGAGTTCACACAGACGTGTGTGGTCCTTTCTCTGTTGCTTCGACAGCAAAGCACAGGTATTATGTGATCTTTGTCGATGATTTCTCTCGAAAGTGCTGGATCTTCTTCATGCAGAAGAAGAGCGATACATTCGCGAAGTTCTGTGAGTTTAAAGCACTGGTCGAGAAGGAGTCGGGGAAGAAGGTGATTGCTCTAAGGAGTGATAACGGTGGTGAATTCATCTCGGCTGAATTCAAGGAGTTCTGCAGCGCAGAAGGGATTCGCAGAGAGCTCATCGCACCCCATAACCCACAGCAGAACGGGGTGGCTGAGCGGAAGAACAGAACGATCGTGGGTGCTGCACGGGCGATGTTGCATGATCAGGGCCCACCCCTTCACTTGTGGGCTGAGGCATGCAATATAGCAGTGTATGTGCAGAACCGTTGTCCTCACAAGGTTCTTGGCATGAGTACACCAGAGGAGGCTTATTCTGGCAAGAGGCCTGATATTTCCCATTTGCGGATTTTCGGATCTCCTGTCTACATGCATGTGACGAAGGATGCGAGAAGGAAGCTGGATCCAACTGCTGAAGTTGGAATATTTGTGGGTACACTGATACACCTCATAACTATCGAGTGTATGTGCCAGACAGTCGCAAGACTGTTGTGCGACGGGATATAAAATTCCAGGAGGAGAAAGCCATGCAGTGTTCGCTTGAGAGGGAGCTACACTTGCATGCAGATGAGGAGCCGTTAGTTCCTAAGGAGGAGCTTCCGGATGTGGATCAGCCACAAGAGGAGGTTCAGGAGGTGGAAGAAACCACCCATGCAGCGCCAACCATCAGAGGGCGCATGCGCACTACAGAAGCTGAGCGACTGGCTCGAGATGTAGAGAAGGTTGTAGGACCACCTACAGCACAGCGCAGACAGAGGCAGTCACCGAATCGGTACACTGGATACATGGCTCTTGTGAGTCAATGTGTCGTGACGGAGCCATCCTCTTTTTAGGAAGCTGTGGAGGAACCCGCATGGGTAGATGCCATGATCGAAGAATATGATTCGATCGTCAGAAACAGTGCATGGGAGATTGTCCCAAGACCGGAGGGGAAATCAATGGTGGGTTCGCGATGGATCTACAAAGTGAAGCAGGCGGCTGACGGGAGTGTGGAGAAGTACAAGGCGAGATTTTTCGCCCGTGGCTTCTCACAGATCAAGGGGATCGATTATGAGGAGACCTTTGCACCTGTCGCAAGGTACTCTTCCATACGGACGATCCTAGCTCTCTCAGCGCAAATGGGATGGCACATCCATCAGATGGATGTGAAGACTGCGTTCCTCAATGGATTCATTGAGGAGGAGGTGTACATAGAGCAGCCTAAAGGTTTCGAGATCTTCAGCAGTGAGTCACATGTTTGCCGACTCAAGAGAGCACTGTACGGGCTGAAGCAAGCACCTCGTGCTTGGTACACACGGATAGACAATTATTTCACTGGACTTGGATTCTCCAAGAGTGAGGCGGATCCTAACCTCTACCAGATTGTGGTGGAGGGGAAGTTGTTGATCATTGTACTGTATGTAGATGATCTGATTTTGACGGGTGATGAGCTGTTGATACTTTCATGCAAGGAGGACCTTGCTAGAGAGTTCGAGATGAAGGACTTGGGCCTCCTTCATTATTTCCTGGGATTGGAGATTTGGCAGCGCAGTGGAGGACTGTTTGTTTCTCAGGGCAAGTATGCCCGGGAGATTCTGGAGAGGTTCAACATGCATGGCTGCAAGCTTGTTGACACTCCTCTTCCTGGTGGTTGGAGGAAGGAGGATGCTACTTCAGCGGAGGTAGTGGATGCCACTGTCTATCGACAGTTGGTGGGGTCGCTTATGTATTTGGTCAATACACGACCCGATATATGCTATGCAGTTAACCAACTTTCGCAAGCTATGGTTAAGCCTACCAAGCTCTTTTGGAAGGCAGGCAAGCATGTATTGCGCTATATCAGAGGCACATCGGGATATGGTCTATGGTACAGACATGAGGATGGAGCGAAGCTTTCTGGCTTCACTGATGCAGATTGGGCAGGGAGCCCAATGGACCGGAAGAGCACATCTGGAGGAGTTTTCAGCATTGGGTCGACAACAGTTTCCTGGTACAGCAGGAAGCAGAGATCCGTGGCACTCAATTCAGCAGAGGCCGAGTACATGGCAGCTAGCTTGGCTGCATGCGAGGCTATTTGGATGAGGAAGATCCTCGTTGGATTGTTCGGGTTGCATTTGGAGCCTACAGTGATTTACTGTGATAACCAGAGTTGCATTAAACTCTCGGCTAATCCAGTATTTTATGATAGATCCAAACACATCGACATCAGATACCATCATATCAGAGATTGTGTTCAGCGGAGAATCATGATGCTTTCATATGTTCCCACGGAGGATCAGGATGCCGACATCCTGACGAAGGCGCTCACCAGGAGCAAGTTCGAATTCCATAGAGGCAGGATAGGGGTTGCAGATAATCCATATCTTGTTGAGAGGGAGTGTTGAAAATGCAACAAGATGATGGAGGTTAGTGAAATGAAGTCGCCTTCACTAAGTGGGCCCGCAGGCTATTTTTGGCGCAAAGTCTATTTTTAGACATATGGAGCATGGTCTGGGAGTTGCAGTATGCTATTCTTCGAGTATTGGTCATGTTGGTAAAAATAGATGGACCTCTATTTTTAGACATACAGGTCGAAGTCTATTTTTAGACTTCCTGTCTAAAAATAGGTCAGTCAAATATTATTAACCCTTAATAATACTTAGACTCTAAAGTTCAGTTTATTCTCTTGGAGCACTTCAGTTGGAGCTACGGATGTGGCTCATGCATCTGACAGAAGGAATTACACTGTTCCTTGGGGTTTGGTGAGCTCATGCATGGTTGACTTCAGTTAGGACTTCAGTGGCAGAAGTCTGGTGGAGTTGATGGGACAGTTGGTGGAGTTGTGTTCGGTTTAACTTAGTTGAACTAGTTGAGATTAGTTTAACTATCTAATCAACTAGTAATGAGTGGAGTGAATTAAATATTATTTAATTCACTAATTATTAACTCATTATTCAACTCAAGAACACATTAGTTCACTACAGTGCATGGACAGTTCAGTGGAGACCAGTGAAAGAGGTAGATGAAAGGGTTGAGATAGCTATCAGTTGTGACATTAGTTGTGCATGCGATTTGCACCACACTTGGAGGAATTTCCCATGAGGATTGCACTGTCAAGCCAAGGAGATTCGAACCTTGGATCTATCATTTAGACTAGCCTTGACTGCGCAATAGAGGCAGGAAATTAGTGGATGAGTTTTGAACCTGTGACTTGTTCAAAACCAAGCTAGTTTGTGTGTAACTTTATGAGATAGTACTGAGTACTTGTGAGGAGTATTGTGCTATGTAATGTTACATGTTCTCTCCATATAATATACAGAATAGCTGAGGGGTTTTCAGCTATAAGCTTTCCCCATTACATATTGTGTTTATGTGCGCATGCGACTGTTTCTATTTCTGCAAATTGATGATTGATTGTAGAAGAGATTATGTGTTGCATATGAATTCGAATTAGTATTTGATTAGGATAATCTCGGTGGATAAATATTTATTATTCAGCAAATTTCTACAAGGTTGAAAATGTTTTAATCGTCTAACATATAATCTAAGGGTTTCACATTATGACATGATGCACATCAGGAGAGTTGTTTTCAAATAATAACGCCTTACGGCGTAATTATTATAATATAGTTCATAATTTTATATAGTTGTAATTATATTATGATAAATTTAGTTTAAAATAAAAATAAAATAGAAATTTATATTCATATATAAAGGAAAATTGTAATAATAAATTAGATTTTTTTTTTTAAGTTTTTGATATTGTTTCTATAATGAAATTTTCGAAAAAGTTAGAGGAGATAATGGGTCATCACGTTGTTGTGACAAGGTTGTACGGAAATGTTATTGGTAAACTTAGGACCAATGAAAGTTGGTCAAAAGAAATTAACGACAATATCAATGATGCCAAGCAAGGGTATCCCTTATCCACTATCTTTTTTGGCATATACATTGATAAGCTAAAAGAGTGTTTGGAAGATGCAAGTTGTGTTGTTGTGACAAGGTTGTACGAAAAATGTTATTGGTAAGCTTAGGACCAATGAAGGTTGGTCAAAAGAAATTAAATGCAATATCAGTGCCAGGCAAGGGTATCCCTTATCCACTATCTTTTTTGAAATATACATTGATAAGCTAAAAGAGTGTTTGGAAGATGCAAGTTGTGTTGGCCCCACGCTAACTAGTATGGCCATAACTCTTCTCCTTTATGTTGATGATATTGTTTTTTTTGGCAAAGAACCATTGTGATCTTGGAAAGCAACTCAGTTTCTTGCATGATGGGTATGATGGTTAATATTTTCAAAACTAAATTCATGACAATTAAATCTAAAAAGATCACCTATGATACTTTTTTTTATGGCAACAATTCCTTGGAGGAAGTTCTTTCATGCAAATATCTAAGAATTGGCATCCATCATAAGTTTGAATTATATCATTGAGAAAGGATAAATGGAAATTGAAAAGATTAATATGAGAAATATTTGGATTTATATTTTTAAAAGTTTCTCTTTGATACTCTCGTGACTCTTGATATTTTATATGGATGTGAGGTTTGATGTTGCAGTATATCGAAGGAGTCGTGGAAAAGGATTGAAAAAATCTAGAAGCAGTTTATAACATACAACCTCAAGGTTAAAGAAAATACTTCGTACCCTATCCTCCCGATTGAAGTAATCCTCCCCCCCAATAACAACATAACTATGAATAGGTATTTTATGTATAAGAAGACGTTATACAACATGGATGCCAATAGGTTACCTAAAATTTCTTCTAACTCTAGCCAAAATCCTCACCTTTGGCTCAAGTGAGGGTTGCATAAGGACACCATAAGGATTCCCAATCTTCGCTAGCCCAATGGGGAATAAAGGAGGAGACCATCTTGCAAAATATGGATAAGAATATAAATATTATTACTTCCAAAGTTACAGAAAATTTATGGGGCAGTAAATAACTAGAGGGAAAAATGAACTATGCCATTATAAGGAGGTGACCAACCCCAATATTGAAAACCAAAATTATCTTTTTATCTTGACTAGTGTTAAGAAGAAAATGAATATTGCCAAGAAAAAATAGAATTCTCTTGAGCATCATTGTGAAAATGAGCATTGGTCAATCCCAAAAATGCCATGGGACGAAAGAGTTCGTCACTTGTGCAATACTAAGAGGGTTGAAGATGAAAAAAACTTTCTTTTAAATTGTCAATTTTATACTCACATTCAATCTAATATTCAAATATTTGTCACACTGCCAATCTTCTTGACTTTTATGTTAGCGAAATTATGGTGATCTCAGAAGGTTTCTATCACTTATTTTTACTCCCTTACCTTCTTAAAAACCAATTAACCATAAGGTCGTACTCAAAATTAACCATCATCATCGACTATTTTAAATTTTATATAATTAATTATTTTATTACTAATTATTTTAAATTGTATATAATTAATTACCTTACTATAAATATGATTTTTTAAAAATAAATTATAAAATAAAATAAAAAATCACTATGAAATATTCAATATTTTTAATAGTTATATTTTTTTTAATATTTTTAATAGTTAAATATTTTTTAATAAATATAAAAGAATATTTATTAACTTTAATAATAAAGATGATTTATTAAATAAATAGAGGATGGGAACTTTCATGTAAATGAAGAGAAAGAAACTTGACGTAGGCACATTTTGATGCCATGAAATTCAGGTAGGTCAATCATCAATAGCTATGCTGACACTCACATAAGGACATCTATACAAGAAAAGTGGTGATGTAGAGAGTGACTCAATTGATATAAATATTGACCTAGAGGTTAATGACTAAGAAGTTAAGGATCATACACCACTCACATTGCCCCATTAAATCATAGAGGTACAAGGGATGGCCTTGATCATCTCAAGAATAACAACTCTAATAGCACTAGTGGTAAGATCTCTTCCCCCTCTTTTGGATACACTTCCAATATAGGTGAAGCCCATGGGATAGAAAGAAGTGGTTGAAATCACCCAAGAAGAACAACCCACATCTTCAGTGGCTACAATATAGATTAACATGGACCCACCATGCCTAGAAAAAGGTCAACAACCCCAATAATCACAATAGATACCAAAATTCCAAAACCCCATTGATGGTTAATATGTGGCATATACACGACAAGTAGGAGGAGGTGAGAAAAATAGAGCAAGGCCCCATTGGTGGATGAACTATCATAAGGATAAATATGAGATGTTAATTGTGTAGCAACGACAAGAACAACAACAATAGCAAGATAGTACCAATAACAAGAGAAATGTCAATAGCGAGATGAAGCTAAGATACACATAGATGAATAGATTCCAAATTTCCCCCTAGTCATTGACACCTCGTATTATTCCCATAGAAATTATGGTGGGGCATATAGATCTCATAATTTACATATAGTTGATCATGATATTAGCATAACACAAGGAATACTAATATGTGCTTATGGAGGAATTCCATCAAAACATTAACATTGTATAGTATATTACTATTGATGTGTCATAAAGGATCCATAGTGTTACCATCCATCTAATAATATATAGAGAGAAATACAACATGAGAGAAACCAGTCAACCCATCATTAGTTAAAAAATGGTCATCCCTCTAGCTAGGATTGATCCAACAATGGAGTTGCATTCATAGGTATCATAATCATCGAATATTAGCCAAGAAATTATGTAAGACTTTGTCCACCAACACTTCATATGAATAAGTGAAATTGACCATAGGTTTTTGCAAGTAGAGAAAGGCTTAATGTGACTAAAGGTGGAGAATAGTCAACTCCATATGCAACTTGGAAACGTGCTTGAAGAAGCATGCAAATTTAGGTAAGAAAAGGTCACCCTTTATGAATAGGTGGAAGTAGTTTGAGGTAGATTTAACAAGATGTGGTTAGTCATCCATGAAGAATATGCAATCCTTATTGATATATAACATGATCTCCATATCCCTTCTATGACTAAATAATTGCATTAAGAAATTTGTCACATGAAGTAGGGGCAACAAAAAATAAAAGAAAGTTGGGATTTAGAGTTTTTGGTAGAGAAATTAAAGTTGGCTTAGTTATGGAAAAACTTGGAGCCTATAACAAAATTTTCCACACACCTAAAAGAGAAAAATCGTGTCATGGAAAGCTAATTCTAAGATATTGTGGTAGACAACAAGAACTAGGTGCAAATTGACAACATGGGAATATCCTACCAAATAAATCTAGGAAAGAATATTAGTAGGTTGCAATAGGGAGTTGAGAAGGCAATTGACCCAATGACATAAGATGTGATGTTGTAGGAGATGTAATAGGCTAATGAAGACTAAATAATTTATTACAATCTAGCAGGTAGGCCAAAGCTCATTTACACTGGCTCAGGCCCATTGCACTAAGATATTACAACTCCTTGCATCAACTCTATAATGTGAGGGAATCTGAAAGGGTTGTTGTTCAAGAGAGACGACCAAGCATACTCGAAACTAAGAAGGAAAATTTATATGCATGGATTTGGGTTGCACTTTTTGGCAAAAGGAAGGCGTGTTTAGGTGAAAAAGGGGTGCTCAATAGAGCCATTTTAAGTGCTTGATCGACCCATTTTAAGTGCTCGATCGAGCCATTTTTTAAGCGCTCGATTGAGATGCTTGAGGGCTAAGAAATAGCTCGATCAAGCATTAAAAAAAAACCTTTGATCGAGCTCCTATGTAATCCAAGGTACAAGAACTCGATCAAGAATTAGGGCTCAATCGAGATTCAGGGATCAATTAAGCATTAGAGCTCGATCAAGCTCATTATTTATTATTAAAAACCCAGTCGCAATTTGTGCAAGCCATTTTTCACAGACTACGAGGAAGAAGGAGCTCAACGGAGGATTTCTTAGCTCAAACGAGATGGATGAGCTCGATCTAGTTGCCCAATGACCCTACCAACATCCCAGAGGATAAAGCCAAGTTAGGTTTCCTATCTTTTTATCTCTTTTATTTAATTTTTCTTGCAAAATAAAATAACTTAATTTGAAATAAAAACCCACCATACAAAAACCAAAAAAACAACCACGAAAACCACCATGAAAACCACTAAGAAAACCCTTGAAAACCACAAAAAACAACCTATAAAACCACCAAGAAAACCTTTGAAAGCCACAAAAAATATATATATAATTTAGGTTTTATTTTATTTTTTCATTTCATTGTATAAGTTTTCAATAATTGCAATGGTAGCATGTTTATTATTAATTTTTCTATGGTTACAAAATTATTTTTAAATTATTTTAGGTTTTAAATTTTTTTCTTAGGAATTTAGTGAAATGATTTTTTTGTAAAATTACTTTTTCTTTTATTTAAAAGCATTTTAAATTTTGAACAAATTTGACCAAAAATATGTACAAAGAAAATCCAAAACAGAAAACAACCAAACTATAACCAATAAATAAATAAATTTGGAGTTTGAGATTGACATGATGAATATGGTTTCTCATGGTTAACATTTATGTATTAAATAATATATATATATATATATATATATATATATATATATATATATATATATATATATTGTAGAAATTTATAAACACAATAATGTATTTCCGAATTCTCCTGATCTAACAAATTAATCTTATGTTAAATACATAATCCTTCCACTTAATTTTTTGTGGAAATTAAATCGCCAATTTCAAAACACATATGAAGCAAAATCAATCGCACATAACAAGATGTTTTACCGGGAAAGCTTAAAGCTAAAAACCCCAACTATCATATATTATGTATATCAATGGAACATGTAATAATCTCATACAAAAATCAGCACATAGAGCTCTCAGTACAATATACAATCGTCACACACTGTCATGCAGAAATTTTCATATCTATGCACCAATTTCTTACCTCCTGACAACCTGCCTCCACTGTGCAATCCCTGCTGAAGAAGATCCATAAATGAATTTGACCTTGTCTTGCTTGCACTGCGCAATCCTCATAAGCATATCCAATGTCTGTGTAGATGCATTGAATGCATCACTATAGTCACAACTGATAGTCCATCTTGCCCTTTCACCTATCTCTCCACTGGGTCTCCACTGGGTCTGACATGCATGTAGTTAATAGTAGTATTTCTTCAGTTGAAAGTGAGATCACTCCATGTGAATTAATTTAATATTTAATTCACTGATCTCTCACTAGTGTATCTTTAGTTACAACCAGTTACAACTAGCACAACAGAGTTTAACCCACTTAACTGAGTTAAACTATATAACAACTCATATAACTACACATCCAACTCTATTACAACTTTGTATCAATCAGTTACAACGAATTCCACTGCATGGTCCACCAACCAACCACTTCAACTCAAAATCCACTTAGCTAACTAATTTACCACTTCAGTTAACTAGTTCCAAGTGCTCATTGAAAATAGATAATTATTTATTGTCTAATTTTTGTTAAGGGCTTAACAAAAATCGACATGCTTTCTAATTTTAGACATGCATTCCACGAAACAACTTCGCACATGCATTCCAAACTTAGACGCCCATCCATCCATATAATTTTCTCAACCATCTATAAATATATTACTGCTAAATATAGACTTTGATCCAAATTCTAAAAATAGACATATCACCTAAAAATAGCTTGTGTGGGCCCCACCTAGTGTAGGTGCATATTTTTCACTAGGATCAAGGAATGATGTTTCCGGATGCCACTTTCACTGTTTCTTCTTGCAAACTTCAACACACACACACACACACACACACATATATATATATTTATTGATTTTTTATTTTTAGTTTTTTTAATTTAAATAATTTATATTTAAAATAATTTTTTTAATAATAAATATAACAATTTGTTTAAAAAAATAAATATAACATGGAACTATAACAAAACATAAATTTATATATAATATAACTAGTATATATAACTATAATATAACATTTAACGGTACGTGCAAGAGGATCGTCCCACTTGGGACCCAAGCCATGAGTGATTTGATGTTTATTAATGTGGGAGGGCTGTCATGGAAAATGTGTGGCATGTGTTATAGATATGACGTGATGTGAGGAGGCATGAGAGAGAGCAAGCTGGGCGGTAAGGCGTGTCGAGCATTAAACAACCAGGTAGTGGAGGTTATAGTGAGTTCTTTGCATGAAATTTGGTTGTGGTGTATTGTGGTTATGGGAGTTGAGGATCATTAGTTGAGCTCCTCTCCTGCGGCGAATGGTGAACCCTGGTATTGCACTAAGAGTGATGCAACTCCCAGGGGCTACTACCCTACTTTAATTTATCAACCTGGGGTTCGTACAAACTTAGAGGTGACAATGCTATATACACAGCAGATTCATTTTTCTCATATCATCCTCTTCCGCTTTATGAAAGGGTGTTATTTCTTAAACTATGATAAGATCTAGGAAGTAAATTGTTGGAAGGAAATAATGTAAATGAAACTAATTTAATTTGCAGAAAGGAAATGGAAGAAATGAAACTAATTTAATTTTTAGAAATGAAATGGAAGAAATGAAACAAATTTAATTTGTAGAAAGGAAATGGAAGAAATGAAACAAATTTAATTTGCAGAAAGGAAATGACAGAAATGAAACTAATTTAATTTGCAGAAAGGAAATGACGAAAATGAAACTAATTTAATTTGCATAAAGGAAATGGCAGAAGGGAAACTAATTTAAATTGCACTTAACTTGGCCAATCGGCTAAACATACCCTACTCTATCTATCATGCTCCTATCTATGCAACTATTCATGACCTAATTCTAATTTGAAGAGGTGTTGCTTGCAGTTTGGAGAAGAAAGGGGTAAAGGTGATAATGAAGGTCTTAACCACATGAAGCAAGGCTTAGGGGAGTGAAAAAGGGGTTTAAAACTTTATTAAAACTTTTAATATCGCAAAAATGCTTTGGAGAGGGAGGCTTTGAAAAGCGCGATGGCGGAACTACAATGGGAGGACGGAAGTGCGATATGCAATATGTGATATTGCAAAGCTTTTGGAGTAGTAGAAGTGATGTTCGGGAGCGAAATGCGAAATGCGATATGCGATGGGGATAGAAACTATAAAATGTGATTTGCGATAAGGATGATGTAGCGGAGTGCTACAGTAATTTCGCAGTCGGTGGTTGGGAGCAGTAAGTGTTAACGAAGCAGGAGTGAATTATGATATGTGATGGGGATAGAAACTGCGAAATGTGATTTGCGATAGGGATGAAGTGGTGGAGTGCTACAGTAATGTTGCAATCAGCGGTTGGGAGCGGTAAGTGTTAACGAAGACAAACTGGAACAAGGATTTGTGATTTCCAATAGAGCGAAGTACGGTACCGGGAGTTTTGAGCAGCAAGGGCGGAGTTCAAATTCTAATGCATTTGCAAGTGTTTTTGGGAAAGAAAAGGGAAACGGCTACAAAGAAGAGGAAAAGGAGAGAATGGAGGGCATAACAGCAGTGCTCAGGTTGTTAAGACAGATATGAAAAATGAAGCGGGAAGGAACCACAGAGCTACTCTGGAGCTTTAACTCTAATTCCTGCAATCAACCTTGCTAAATTATGCACAAAGAAACAAAAAAATGTGTGAAAATACAATACAAAAAGGAAGGTTGAAAATGGCATTGCAACTCTACTCTAATATTAGAAATAGTAAACAGAAATCATTTTTTGGGTTTGTGGGAACATTCACCCTCCTCGAGCTCTATTGACAGAGATGAGAAGGGAGGTCTTGATCCACAAATTTTAGAGTTTTCTCCTCTATTCTATTAATCATAAGCAAATGAAACCTACAGAATCACACTGAAATCAAAAACTAAGCAGCAATGAAAATATTAGAAATAAAACTAGCTAAATGATAGAAAGAAAAGAATGAAAACAACAGAGAAGCTCAGGCACATGGGTTGGGCCCTAACCCATGAGCCCAGCTCTCTGGAACTAAAACAATAAAATGGAGTATGTCTGCTCATTTCAGGAAGATAATAGCCTCGTTACATTCTTGAAATTTTAATCAATGAGTACAATAATAAAAATCTTAATAGCTTGCAGCAAAAGTTTTGAATGGAATCGAATGCCTTCCTAGCTCTATCTCTGCTCTATTTATTCTACAAGATAGCTACCAACATCTCCCTAGAAAATAGTTATTGAGTCCATTTTGACTCCAGTTAAACCATAGATTGAGGGCACTTCATCCTCAATTTGCTTGGTTGCCTTTGATAGTTAAGGAGGGTGGACAAACCCCTTGAATCTCTCCAAGATTTCTCCATAATTTCCAGACATTGTGCTAATTTATTCTTCAATCTTGATCTTCCAATGGCAAGGAGCAAGTCCCTAAATTATCTCCTTCTCCAAATCTGCATAATCTTCCCAATATTCTCACAATATTCTACAAAAATAACCAATATTAGGCACAAATATGCAATTACCTTTAAACCTTCCTAAGAACATATTAAAGCACAAGAAAACATTATTAAGTGTAGAAGGAGAGATTTAATATATCTTTTATGTGCATAAGGAACGTTAGATGGGCCTAAGAAAGGTTATATGGGCATTATTTTATGTCTAATTTAGAGGCCCATCATCACCCCCTACTGAAATTGTTGCTCATCCTCTAACAAACCTATCCATCATCCCTGCCTTTTGGTTCTTCCTGCATGCTGGCTTATTTTGTTTTCTGTTTATTGGCCCATGCACTGCTCCTCATGCTAATCTTCTTGTTATTCTTCTTGCATTTCTTCTTGTGGGTGTTGCATGGAGGTCCTCATATTCCTTAATCAAATTTGTATTTTGCATGCTAAGAGGTGGTGGGTCCACCTTTTATTTAATTTTTTTCTATTTTGTTGTATTTTTTCCTTTTTTTCCTCTTCTCTCTTTTATTTTTTATTGCATGAAAAATAAACTCAGAGTTCTTTTTCTGTTAACCGAGTTCACCCTTGTTTACCCCTTGGCACTCCTTGTCTTCCATTACAATGAACTGATTACTACGCACTTTCTCAAGTATTTTTTACTTGTGTCTTGTTCCTCTTCTTGGTGGAAAAATTGAGGCTAGTCGCTAGATAAGGTTGAGGTTGCTCTGCTACTGATTTTGGCTATATAAAAAAAATTCCTTCTCACACTTTTTATTTTTTTCTTAAGCTAAAATATATTCAAAAAAATGGTTAGATGATTTCATACATGAGCCTTACCATTGATTTTTTTTTGCAGGTGATATTGAAGCTGTTGCTGAAGCTACTACTAAAGTTGCATGTTGCGATCTTCTTGATGATTCAGACTTAGGCAGGAACACAAAAAAATACACATGTAACCATAATTACAAATATCCAGTAGAAATAACACTTCATTTCATTAATATCAAAGAACTGAAATTTGCTTACGGACATAATAGAAATAAACTAGCTAGGGCGCTGGTAGCTTATCTCTGAGAAGATATGTGGCAGTGACAGGCCTCTGAACTGAGTTACAATGAGGCTCGAGGGCCTATTTATTATTTAGAAACAATGGAAAACCCTAAACATCCAAAACCATAACCCTAGGAAATGAAGCCCAAAACTATGGGCCCCGTTTGGGTAAATTGGTGTTTCAACTTCCCGGGGACATAACTTTGGCATACGATCTCTGTTTGACGTGCACCATACCTCATTAGAAAGATCTATTGGAGGACTAAAAAAATGTCAATTTTCCCAAAAAACATCGTTTAGGGCCTCAAAACGGCTCCGGAGGTTCAGGACCCGAAAAGCTGTCAAAAATAGTAAGTTGTACTGAAATTGAAAAACTAAAAGAGACAATAGTGGGGCCCCAAGTGGAATAGGTGGGTGGCCACAAATATCCACCTGGATCATTCCTCCCCCCTTAGTAAGGAATGATCCCCATTGCGTTGAGTTCCTCCATGAGATGAGGAAACTTTTGCTGAAATTGGTCCCTGGTGAACCACTTGCCTTGGTGCAGGAGTTTACCAGCTTTGACAACCCGATACAATTGGATCTTCTGTTGGTGAGTGTTCTTGATTTGCATGTCCATGATACAATCTGTGGTGGCCTGTTCCATGCAGTCTGGGTTTAACTTTGTTGTTGTGAGTTGTTATGCAATGTCATAGGTGTCCAGTAGAGGTGGGAAGTAGGGACGAAGGCGGTCCACATTGAATACTGGGTGCAGACCAAGGAATGGTGGAATATTGAGCTCAAAGGCATTGTTCCCTACCACCCTGGTGATGGTGTATAGCCCATATCAGAGCGGGAAAAGCTTGCAGTGGGTTCCAATGAGGCGCTCCTTCTGCAAATGTAGCCACACTTTGTCACCCACCTAGAAGTTGTGTGGTACCCGATGTTGATCACGTCATTGCTTGTACTTAGCATTGGCTCTTTCCAATATGTCATGAACTTGTTGGCGGATGTGTTGAATGCGCTCGATGAAGTTTTTCGCTTTGTCAGGTTCATGCTGGACATGAGCCGAATCAGCCTGAGTAGACGCAAATGGCATGGCTACGTCAATGGGACATAGTGGCTGGAATCCCAAGCCACCTGAAAGGGGCTATGGCCGGTTGAGCTATGGAGAGCCCAATTATAACTGTGTTGCACATAGGGGAGGCTCTCATCCCATGTGCATGGATGCTTTGAATTTTACTTGTGCATAATGTGTACAATCATCCTATTGATGACCTCTGTTTGGCCATTTGTTTGGGGATGGAAAGTTGTGGACTTGGTGAGCTTGGTGTCCAACATTGACCGGAGGTTGGACCAAAATGTGCTGAGGAACCTATTGTCACGATATGATATGATGGACTGTGGGATCCCAAAGTGCACCCACACTCATTCAAAGAAGATTTTAGCAGTGGCTTCTACTGTGATATTATTCTTGCAGGTCACCATAATGGCCATCTTCAAGTATATGTCGACGACCACGAAAACACAGTCGTTTCCATGCTTAGTAAAAGGAAGGCCTGACATGTAATCCATGGAGATGGATTCCCAAGGTCGACTAGGGGTAGGTAGCGGAATATAGAGGCCTTGCTTCTTGATGGTCGGTTTGGAAATGGCGCAAGCAGTGCAGGATCTGATGTACTTCCCGACATTTTGTTGAAGGTTCGGCCAATAGAAATACTTCTGCAATACTGCCACTGTTTTCTCAACCCTGAAATTCCCAGCGACCCGACTGTAGTGTGCTTCCCATATCATCTTCACACGCTCTCTTGAAATAACACAAAGGTGTCCCAAGTGACATAACAGTGCATCTTGGAGGTGAAAATTTGGAACTTGTGTACCCCCCAAGAGTGCCATGTATGTGTGGCCGAATTCTGGATCGCTCTTGTAGAGAAGCGGCCAATCAGAAGTCTCGTGCACATAAGAGTTGAGAACAGTGTTTAGTGCCACGATCGGTGGTCGGCTGAGGCAATCTGCAACATTATTAGTGCTACCCTTCTTGTACTTGATGTTCAAATGAAATTGTTGCAGATATGTGGACCACTTCTAATGGCGATCATTTTGTAACTTCCCTTGTGTCTGCATGAACTGAAGGGGTCGGTGGTCTGTGTGGATCATTTTTTCCTTCCCCAAAATTTAATTCTTCCATTGTCGACAAGCCTGCACAATGGAATACATTTCTTTGTCATAAGTGGGATACTTGCGAACTGTGTCAGACAATGTCTCACTGTGATATGTCACTGGATGCCCCTGTTGAGTAAGAACTGCCCCAATAGCATAGTCAGAGGCATTTGTCTCGATCTCAAATGGTTGTTGCAAGTCTGTTAATGTGAGCACTGGGGAAGAACAGAGGCGATGTTTCAATTCCATGAACGCCTTTTATTGAGATTATGACCAAAATAATTTTGCTCTCGCTCCTCCCTTGGTGACTTGACTCAAGGGCCAAGTGATATGAGAGAATACCAACACAAACCTGCAGTAGAAATTAGCAAGACCCATAAAGTTGTGAAGCTCTAGAGTGGTTGGGGCTGGCCAATCTCGAATGACTTGGATTTTGGTTGGATCCACATGCACCCCCCTTTCATCAATAATGTATCCCAGATATTGAACCTAGTTCATGCCAAAAGTGCACTTCTCCAAATTGGCACACAACTTGTGTTGGCTTAGTGTTTGGAGGACTTTTCGGATGCGGTCGAGGTGCTCTTCCCAAGTCTGGCTGAAGATTAGAATGTCATCCATGTACACTACTAAAAATGAGTTGGTGAATGGCCTCAAGATGTTGTCCATCAACCTCATGAAGGTTGCGGGAGAATTCTTCAACCCGAAAGGCATGACCAACCATTCGAAAAGGCCCTCCTTGGCTTTGAAGGCAGTCTTCCACACATCGGAGGGTTCAATGGGTACCTGGTGATACCCAGACTTCAATTCGATCTTGCTGAAATATTTCGCCCCTTTGAGTTGGTCTGGAAGGTCATCAATCCATGGGATCGGGTACCTATTCTGGACAGTTATCTTGTTCAGCGCCCAATATTCAATACAAAGTCTCCAAGTCCCATCCTTCTTTTGTACTAACACAATCGGGCTCCCACAGGGCGATGAAATTGGCCAGATGTGACCTTTCAACAGTAGCTCTTGAATCTTCCTCTTGATTTCATCATTCTCCATAATAGATCGTCGATAGATTGGTCCGTTGGGTAGCGGCGCACCTGGTATTAGATCAATGGGGTGCTTGACCTGACAGTGCAGGGACACCCTTGTAGGTGAGGTGAAAATGTCCCCATACTCCTCAACAACCTTGTCCATTTGTTGTTGTCGTGCAGAGGAGCCATGTGTGGAGGTCGTGGCCATAGTCTTCTTCTTGCCTTGGGGCGGATCATCAGGAAAAGAAATTTCCTAGTTTGGGAAATGAGCTTACTGCATTGTTTTGCGGTAACCAAAGAGATAGTGGTAGGCGGTGGTACCTCTGGTATCCTGTACAACTTATTTCCCAAGGTAACAATAACAGCACAAGGCCGTGACTCATACACAACATGTCGCTTCCAGAAGTATGGTTGGCCTAATAATACATCATAAACATCAATATGAGAAATGTCACATAATACCTCATCCGTGAAGGGCTTGATGCTATAGGGAAGGCGGCACTGTTGGCTGACACGGAGATCCCGTCCTTGGTGCAGCCACCCGATGGTGTATGGCTATGGGTGCGATGTGGTTAGCAAACCCAACCACTTCACAAAATCTGTTGAAATGAGGTTATTTTGGCTCCCATTGTAGACAATGAACTGTAGCAGGGAACCCTTTACCCACATCTGGAAGTGGAAGAGACGTTCTTCCTCCTCTGGATCTTCTAGTTCCTCCTTTTGGATCTTCATAGTGGAAAAAGTGGCGTTGGGCTCTGCATCAATAATATGTTTCCCTTTGTCATTCCCCTTTTCAGGTTATGATTCAGATTCAGAGCATGCATCTGATTCAAAAGCCCTCATCTCGGACACGAGTGACTACTTGGCCTGACACTCACTTGTATTGTGAGTGGAGCTCTTATGGAACTCACACCACTTTCCCGTGTCCTTCTTTGGCTTCACGGTGTTGTTCTTTGCTTGTGGCTTTGGCAGGTTGTCTTGGGCCATCATGCCTTGGCTTTGTCCTTTGTTCTGCGGTTTGGGGGCACCTTTCCCTTGCTTTTGATTCGCAGATCCAAAGTCTCGCTTCTTCTGCTTGAATCTCTGCTCAATCTTGGCAGCATATCGGTATGCCCTACCAAGCGAGGAGATGTCGAGGAACACCATTTCCTCCTGAATGTATCTGTGTAGAAAACTATGATACTTTATGTTTCTCTGAATCGTTGATACCCAACTTTGTGTGCAAGGTATGGAACATATTCGTCAGATCATGCACATCTTGATCCCTTTGTTGTCGTAGCATGGTCCATTGTATGTAGTTGTCCTCATAGCTCCCCACAAGATAGTATTGTTTGTTGATGGCATCTCAGAAATAATTCCAAGTGGGTACGGCTGAGAATATAGAGGGTTTTGTCTCATCCTTTTTCTCACATTAGGTTTCCCAACAGTCCTTATATGGGGGGTTAGCTTTGAGGAGTGCAAAAATAATCTTCTCCCAGTCGGAAAAGTCATGAACCAAGAAATATCCTTCTAATAGATTCAACCATCTATCTATGACATTTGCATCTATTTAATATGGGAATGTCAAAGTTTACTTGTACATTAAAGGGAGTCGCACCTCCAAAGTGGTTGTTGGATGCAGCTGCACCGCCGGTGGGCAGTCGTTGAAGGATCTGGGAAAAGTTATGCATCAATGCGTTCCTTTGTTTTTCGAGGGCCTCCTTGATCAAAACTGGATCATGGACCAGAATGATGCTAAAAAATGAAAGTGCTAAAAAATGGTTGCAATCTGAACCACTGGAAAGGTCTCGTCGCTGTGATTCTGGCACCGCAAACGGTTCTCAAAACCGAGGTCGTATGCAGAAGTTATTGATGTTTGAAATCATCCAGTAAACTCCAAAAATGAGTTGACCAAGTTTGAATTTAAAATTTTGGAAAAATTTAAAAAGGAATATTCCAAAGAATATTTTGAGAATATTCCCCAAAATATTCCCTAGAGGGCAAATTATTTGATGACAAGTGGCAGTTGCCGATTTGAGGCTGGTTTAACTTTATTTTTTTGTGGCCTATCACAGGCTGCCATGTGGCAGGCCCAAAGTCTGCCACGTGACCCCAGTCCATGGAGAATTTGGCTATGTAAAATTTTGTTGTAGTTCTGGAGGTTCGAACTGGCGACCTGCCCGCCCGAGCCCAAAGGCCTGACCGTCTCGGCTGCTTGATGTTACTTAACATTGATAGGTGGTGGCTTCATTTTACAGTTTAAAATTGAATCTAGCGGAGAAAAAAAGGGGCTAGCCTAGATGCCACATGACCATTTGTTGGAACCAAGGGCTATCATAGCCGCGGTGGAAACAGAAACGGTTAGCGCCTAACTGTTAACCTTTTTATGTGACCACTCTTCAAAGTTTAATGCGGAAGGTTATGTTTGTAGTTAACTCAACGGTTTATGTGGAGTGGTCACATTCCCCCACCTAACCATTTAATTCCACAGTTTTGGATTCCGACTATTTGGAGGAGCGCACCATTTTTGGCGGCCTTATCCAATTTGGCCCATAACTAACAATTTCTCCACTTTTTGGGGTTTTTGGGGGACATTGGGCTTTTTTCTTGGAGAAGCCATAACTCCCTCATTATTGAACCAAATTGAGTGCAAAAATAGTAAATTTTGGCTATTTTCGACATTATCATCAGTTTGGCATAGGTTTCAGGTCAAACAGAAGTCATCTTCAGTAGTTGTTGCTTCAAGGAAGATGAAGGAGCCATCAGGGCCATCATGGAGAAGGCAATGTATTAGGCTTTATTTATCTGTTTTAAGTAAATAAATAGTCATATATGGCTAATTCATACCTTCTGAATCTGATGATATGGTTTGCAGAGCCTGTATAGAACTTTAGAAAGCCGAAAAGCTTCAGTAAATTCCAGGGGCCATCAGTGCCATCTTTTACTAGCAACAGTGCAGGGCCTAGCCAGGGGAGCTAGAGGCCATATGCAACAAAAAATTAGTCATTATTGACTTTAAAAATAATTATGAATCTAATGACAAAATTTTCAGAAATTTTTGAGGACTCCAGAGGTCGAAAACCCAGCAGAGAAGTTTTAAGTGACCTAGTGCCAGGGGGTGCCGACAGGTATTGGAGGCGAAACCAGAGCAGCCAGAAGCCATTTTTAATTAATGAATAGTCTAAATTGACTAATTCAGACATTTTGGAACCAATGAAATTGGTATCAGAACATTTTGAGAACTTCTAAATCTCTAGAAGCTGATGGGAAGTTTTGGGAAACCCTGGCAAACCGTCGAGGATAACCTAGTTTGGGGATGTAGTGCTCATTTTGAGCAATTTATCAGTCGATATTTGGTGTCTGATGTGTGTTGGATACAAAAGTAGTGGTTTCAGTGATAGAAACATAATTCTAAGGGAGTTTTTTTCATTTAGAATCTTAGAGTAGCTTAGAGCACCGATAGAAGGAATCGTGTCAACAGGAGCCTAAAGCTGTTTGCAGAGTTTGGACAACCATTAGAGGGATATGTATATGGTATTTTCAGCACTTTGGATCATTTTAGTATTCATTGGAGTTAAGTGTGGAACTTGTAAAAAAAAAACCTTACCATAATCCCAAAGAGCCGAGTCATGATAACAAAGCTCAAAGGAGACGTAGCCCATGAGATTTAGGTGAACTCCTAGATTAATTTTGTTGTTGTGTTTAAATGTTTTACTGTTGCATTATGTTGATGTTATACACGTTAAATTTCAGCAAGAACAAATGAACTTAAGACACATAAACAGTAAAAAAAATCATACACCACTTTCAAGCATAAATTCCGCAAATTGTCAAGTACAAGGTAGATCATTTAATTGTTAAACTGAGTGGAAGGTTCTTGTAATACATAACAAGTTATCTAGATCATTTTCATATCAGGTTGGTATCAAAGCTTAAATTAACTAATAAAAGGTTAACTTATTTCTATTTTATGTAATCTTTTTACTTTGCATAGGAGGCACCAATATTTTATAACGCGGATTTTCCACCGGCCTGGGGCCACGTGGCAGCCTCCAGGCTTGCCATGTGGCATCCATTGATTGGCCACAAACAATAAAAGTCAAAAAATCTTCAAATGAAGAGATGCCACTTGTCCACAAATGATTCGCCCTCCAAGGAATATTTTGGGGAATATTCCCAAAATATTCTTTTTTTAAATTTTTCCAAATTTAACAAAGTCAAACTTGGTCAACTCATTTTTTGAGTTTATTGGGTGTTTTCAAACCTCAATAACTTCTACATACGACCTCGGTTTTGAGAACCATTCATGGCACCAGAATCGTAGCGACAAGAACTTTCCGGTCGTTCAGATTGCAAACATTTCTGAGAAATTTCATTTTTGGGCATTTTTTAAAACTTGGACATGATCTCCTGATCACACCTCCCCACTGGGAATATTTTGGACCCCAAAATATTGATATAATGATCTTTACATTAGATGAGAGTACAACACCCTCTTCTCTTTAGCCTCCAAACACTTGCCTTGCATGGCTAGTGACTTTGAACCACAACTAGAAAGCAATTGACACTTCCCTTCCTGGATGCGCTTATCCTCCTGTCTAGAACTGTCTTTCTTGCACTCACTCATAAATTTCTGGAAAGAAATTTGCAGAAGGAAACTGAACATTGCTGCCTTGATCAATGATCCAGGGTGGCTCAAAAAAATGAGGTATTACAGCATAAAATACATTCATACAACTGAAATTTTCATATGTACAAAGGAGTATGTCTTACTGTGTTAAGAAGTCCATCCACTTCTTACCAAGCCACTTCCATGACGACTTTTGTTGTTGCAACTCTTCTTCATGTGAAACTTCCATTTTCACATCAATAATGGAATCCTTGGTTCCACCTTCGCCAATCTTTCTGTCCTCTTGCTGCATGTGCTTGGGATGACTAGTTGGATGCAAAGTCCAACAATGGGAAACAACATGTCCCCTCTTCTGGAAATATGTGCAATTCTTATGCACCTTATTTGAAATTTGTCTTTGCCTCATCTGCTTCCTGTATGTTTTCTTCCTCATCCAGCATCTCAAAACATCATGGTTAAATTGACCACAATATGTACAGAAAATATTTCTTCCATTTAAGCACACAAAATTATCATACCTTGCAGAAACACAATCAAATTTATCTTGGGGAGATTTATACCTCTTGTGCTGCTTTGCATGTTCATCCTCTTTTCCTTCATGAGGAGATGAACTAGTAGAGGCTCCATCTTTCATTTCCAAACTAACATCATCGTTCTTGTCTTGAAAACTGTCTGAACTCGCATGTTTTTCGAAAGAACCAACACATCTTTCTAAAGAGGAAACTGAAGACAATTTAGAGTGGATTACATCTTCCTCATGCATGTTCTTTGTAAAAGCCTCTTGGGCTTGATGGAGCTGAATCTCCATATCATGCAATATTTGAAGAATTTTTTTCTTCTCTTGCTTCATGGCAAACAATTTCTCACGAAGTTCAGTGCTTTATCTTCTATCCTCAAACAGAATTTGCACCATGTCCTTTAATATAATAAAGCCATGCTTCATATCTTCATCGAAGAATCTTGTGAAGGAGGAAAACTCACTTGTAGAAGTTGTAATTATGATGTCAATGAATAAAATTAACTTCAAAAAAGTTCACAAAGCTTTCAAAAACTATAAAAAAATATTTTGAACAAAATGGTTGTAGAGACAAACTCTTATTCAAGCAGCCAAACAACAAACAAACTCCAAGAGCTTCTTAAAAAACAATCATCAAGAGGGTTTGTGTTCCAAGGGTGACATTGAGGTCCTTTGGGGTAAGGAAGATGCCTTCAGCCCTTTCTTCCTTTTTGTCCTCTCCAAATTTGGGGAAGTGATGAGGACATTACAACAAAAGAACATGTGGACCAATTTGATGATTTTATAGACGGGGAGGAGGTTGATGACGAAGATGTTAATTTGAGGTTATTTTCTCAGAGTTTTACTGGTGAAGTTAGGAAGTGGTATAAATCCCTTACTCCTAGAAGTATTCATAATTGGAATGATTTTGAAGATGCTTTCTTGAGAAAATGGGGAAATAAAACTAATCGAGTACAAGCCCTTCTCGAGTATAGCACTCTGAAGAAAGCTGTCGATGAATGTATTCAAAACTTTTCAAAAAGGTTTAACAAGGTGTATGACTCTATCCCTGCCCATTTGAAACCACCACAAGCCTTAGATCAGATGAGATATGCTGAAGTTTTTTATTATGAGTTTTCTATATTGCTGAGAGAAGAGAATCCCCTTCACTTGCTGAAATGAAAAATGATGCAGAGAAGGTGGAGGTAAATTTGATAGCAGCTAAAAAGTAAAAAATGGGCAATAGTAAGTTGAAAGAAGAAGAAAATCCTTCTTCCTCTAATTCTTAGGATAAGCTGGATTCAATGATGAAAAAAATGGAAAATTTGATGGATAGGTTGGCCCTTGGGAATACCTCTACTCCTACTGCACAACATGAACCTCAATTTAGAAACCCTCAGTTCAGGAGACCTCAAAATCAGCAAAGGCCAAGGGAAAATAGAAATCAACAGCCTGGTCCTCCAGTGAGACCTCCTTTCCAACCGAACTTGGTTGATGAAGAAGATGATCCTGAAATTCCTGAAGAGTCTATTCACTGTTTTGATGAGGAAATGTCTGGAATTTTCTTAAAAAAAGAAAAACATGATCAATCAGACCAAAGTAATCATGGAGAGGAAAAATCAAATTATCTAAAGGGGTATCAACATGTTATTTTTGAGATGCAAAAACAATACAATCTCAGAAATAGAAATGTGCCTATCATTGCGAACAAAACACAACCTAAGAAATATGCTTCTAAGGTTGCTGATGGCAGGAAAGATGCTCCTAAGGTTGCTGAAGGTAAGAAAGATACACGAGATGTTCCTCTTGTCAAAGAAGCTGAAAAAATTGTTTATGTTCTCGGCCTTGAGAATCAAATTTCTAATATTAAAATATCAGTCCCTTTTGCTGAGATTCTCAAGGTAAATGAATATAGAAGCAGGATTGTCAAAATGTTGAATTCACAACCAGGAGCTGCTGATATCTTGAATGTATTAGAAGATCATCCAACCATATACTTGGGTCCTAGACTAGAAGATGAAAAGAATAAGGAGGTGC
Organism: Pinus albicaulis; assembly: GCA_034641835.2. Lineage (NCBI taxonomy): Eukaryota > Viridiplantae > Streptophyta > Pinopsida > Pinales > Pinaceae > Pinus > Pinus albicaulis. The sequence continues at coordinate 259,814,228 of CM076576.1, read as the reverse complement.
CTCCTTTTTATGTGAGCCTTAGCATTCACGACATGACATTGCATAATTCTATGTTGGATTCAGGGGCCTCTCACAATCTTATGCCCAAAGTAATCATGGAAAGAATGGGGTTAGAAATAACTAGGCCATATAAAGACTTGTTTTCTTTCGATTTGAAACGAGTTCAATGCATTGATTTAATCAAGGATGTTGTTGTTGGTCTGACACAAATTCATGCTAAAACTGTGGTCATGGACATCGTGGTATCATACATTCCACCGAAGTTTGGTATGCTATTGTCAGGGTCATGGGTAGCGAATATCAAAGGTACAATGCAGATGGACCTTACCTATGCTACCATTCATGTTTTTGGTGAGAAAAGAAGACTATATCGAGAGAAAAGAATGGCTTACATGGTGAGTAGTAAAGACAAACCCCAAAATTTTCCAATTTATGCTCTTGATACTGAACTTGGTTCTGTTATTCTTTTCAATGAGTTGACTAATGAAGCAGAAAAGGAGAGAAAAGTAGAAAATCAGAGTTTTGAAATTCAGTAGTCTGAAAATCAGCAAACAGAAGATTAGAAAATTAGTGATAAGGAGGTGGAAAGGTGGTGGTTGTTGCATTTTAATGGATCAACAGGCAGAGAATGAGCAGGGATTTGGATCACCAATCCAAACGATGAGAGTAATTTATTTTCCTATAAATTGAACTTTGATTGCACAAATAACATGGCTGAATATGAATCCTTGATTTTGGGCCTAGAGGTTTTGAAAATAATGAATGCTCAAAACATTTCTGTTTTTGGAGATTCAGAGTTATTCATTAAACATGTTGAAGGTGTTTATCAAACAAAAGATATAAGGTGTTAGTCACTTTCAGAACTGTAATGTTATTCTGATGTAATGTCCTCATCAAGCCCAAGAGGATAACCTGATCTGTAAATGGTCTAGATAACTTGTTATTTATTTCAAGAACCTCCCACTCATTTTAACAATTAAATGATCTAGCTCGTACTTGACAATTTGCGGAATTTATGCTTGAATGTGGTGTATGATTTTTTTACTATTTATGTGTCTTAAGTTCATTTTTTCTTGCTGAAATTTAACATGTGTAACAACAACATAATGCAGCAATAAGACGTTTAAACACAACAGCAAAATTAATCTAAGAGTTCACTCGAATCTCGTGGGCTACGTCTCCTTTGAGCTTTGTCATCATGACTCGGCTCTTTGGGATTATGGTAAGGTTTTTTTTCAAAGTTCCACACTTAACTCCAATGAATACTAAAATGATCCAAAGGGATGAAAATACCATATATATGCCTCTAATGGCTGTCCAAACTCTGCAAACAGCTTTAGGCTCCCGTTGACACGATTCCTTCTGTCGGTGCTCTAAGCTACTTTGAGCTTCTAGATGGCACAAACTCCATCATAATTCTGTTTCTGTCATTGAAACCACTACTAATGTATCCAACACACATTAGACACCAAATATCAACTGATAAATTTCTTAAATCGAGCACTGCATCTACAAACTAGGTTATCCTCCACGGTTTCCTAGGGCTGCCTAAAACTTCGCATCAGCTTCTTGAGCTCTAGAAGTTATCAAAATGTTCTTAAAACACTTCAATTTGTTCCAAAATGTATGAATTAGTCAATATAGACTATTACTTCATCTAAAATGGCCTTTGACTACTCCGGTTTCGCCTCCAACACCTGTTGGCACCCCCTGGCACTAGTGTCACTGAAAAATTCTTTGCTGGGTTTTCTACCTCTAGAAGTACTCAAAACTTTCTAAAACCTCTACCATTATATTCATAATGCTGATTACAGTCACGAATGACTACTGGTTCGCTGCATATGATCTCTAGCTGCTCTGGCTAGGCCCTGCACTACTGCTAGAAAAAGTTGGCACTAATGGCCCCTGGAAATTTACTGAAGCTTTTTGGATTTATAATTTTCTATACAGGCTATGAAAACCATACCATCAGATTCAAAACATCTGAAATATCGAATTTTGACTATTGGATCTCTAGAAAAGACCTCTAGATCCCCTGGCTAGGCCTCAAACTAATTCTGCCTCCTGGTGGTCTTGATTGCCCCTTGAACTTAATTGAAGCAAAAACTTGCTTATAAGCTCTTTTATGGCTCTACAACATACTCCATTGAGTCTAGAAGGTCTGAGATAGTCGAAAATGACTATTTTTGCACTCAAATTGGTTCAATAATGAGAGAGTTATGGCAAAAACAAAATTTTCCCAATGTCCCTCAAAAACCTCCTCCAAAACTGGAGGAACTCCAGTTAAGTTTGAAAAAAGTGGTGGCCCTCCTAGATTGGCAGAAACGCGCCCTTATTGGTGGTAGCATTAAATGCGACAGTTTGGTACACCCCGCGTTCACATGCGAAAATTCTGGTAATCGTTAATTGTTGGGCGGATAAGGTTTATCCACGCCCTTGGTCACTACATGAAGGTCACATCGAAAGGGGGCTAGCCCTAAGGGGTTGGCCCTTTTATGCTCTGCCCGAAACAAAAGCTAACAACAAATAGAATGTGGCAGCATGATTGTTAAGACCTAACATGTAGCTGGGATGGTCGGGCTTGTGGGCTGGTATGCGATAGGTCGCCGGTTCAAATCTTGCCGACTATGAAATTTTTTTAATGTGCCATATTCTCCTCGGCCTGGGGCCACATGGCGGCCTCCAGGCCTGCCACGTGGCAGCCCGTAATTGGTCCTTCAAAACCTTAATATAAAAATAATTTTGCAAAATACATATTTTTTTACAATTTTTTTATAAAAAGTCAAAGTCAGTCAGAAGTCCAATTTTTGAGTTTATTGGGCGTTTTCAAACCTCAATAACTTCTGCATACGACCTCATTTTTGAGAACTGTTCACAGCTCCATAATTGTAGTGACGAGACCTTTTTGGTCACTTAGGTTTAGCACTCTTCTGAGCACTTTGAATTTTGAGCGATCATTCTAGTCCATGATCCAGTTCTGATCACACCTCCCCATTGGGAATATTTTGGACCCCAAAAGACTGATATACTGATCTGTATAGTAGATGAGAGTACATCACCCTCTTCTCTTCAGCCTCCAAACACTTGCCTTTCATGGCTAGTGATTTTGAACCACAACTAGAAAGCATTTGACACTTCCCTTCCTGGATGCGCTTGTCCTCCTGTATAGAGTTGTCTTTCTTGCAGTCACTCAGAAATTTCTGGCGAGAAATTTGTAGAAGGAAACTGAACATCGCTGCCTTGATCAATGATCCAAGGTGACTCAAACAAACGAGATATTACAGCATAAAATACATGCATACAACCGAAATTTGGATATGTACAAAGGAGTATGTCTTACTGTGTTAAGAAGTCCATCCACTTCTTACCAAGCCACTTCCCTGGCGACTTTTGTTGTTGAAACTCTTCTTCATGTGAAACTTCCATTTTCACATCAATAATGGAATCCTTGGTTCCACCTTCGCCAGTCTTTCTGTCCTCTTGATGCATGTGCTTGGGACGACTAGTTGGATGCAAATTCCAACAATGGGAAATAGCATGTCCCCTCTTCTGGCAATATGTGCAAATCTTATGCACCTTCTTTGAAAGTTGTCTTTGCCTAGTCTGCTTCCTGTATGCTTTCTTCCTCATCCAACATCTCGAAACATCATGGTTAAATTGACCACAATATGTATAGAAAATCTTTCTTCCATTTAAGCATGAAAAATTATCATGCCTTGTAGAAACACAATCAAATTGATCATGGGAAGATTTATACCTCTTATGCTACTTTGCATGTTCATCCTTTTTTCCTTCATGAGGAGATGAACTAGTAGAGGCTCCAGCTTTCATTTGCAGACTAACATCATCGTTCTTGTCTTGAAAACTGTCTAAACTCGCATGCTTTTCGAAAGAACCAACACATCTTTCTAAAGAGGAAACTGAAGACAAATTAGAGTGGATTACCTCTTCCTCACGCATGTTCTTGGTCAAAGCCTCTTGGGCTTGATGGAGTTGCATCTCCATATCATGAAATCTTTGAAGAATTTCTTCCTTCTCTTGCTTCATGGAAAACAGTTTCTCATGAAGTTCAGTGCTTTCTCTTCTATCTTCAAATAGAATCTGCACCATGTCCTTCAATATAATAAAGTCACGCTTCATATCTTCATCGAAGAATCTTGTGAAGGAGGAAACCTCACTTGTAGAATTTGTCATTTTGATGTCAATGAACAAAAGTAACTTCAATAAAGTTCACAAAGCTTTCAAAAACTATAGATAAAGCTTTTGAAAAAAATGGCTGTAGAGACAAACTCTTATTCAAGAAACAAAACAACCGTCAGTTTGCAAGCAGTGAAACAGTCAATTTTTTACACTGTTTAAACACCTTTCAAGCTATACAAGCAATATATTTCTCTGTCAATCAAGAAACCTAGTGCTATGCTACCAACCTGATCTGTAAATGGTCTGGATAACTTGTTATTTATTTCAAGAACCACCCACTCAATTTAACAATTAAATGATCTAGCTTGTACTTGACAATTTGCGGAATTTATGCTTGAAAGTGGTGTTTGAATGTTTATTTGCTGCATTATGTTGTTGTTATACATGTTAAATTTCAGCAAGAGTAAACGAACTTAAGACATGTAAACAGTAAAAAAAACCATACAGAGACTTTCAAAACTGTAATGTTCTTCTGTAACACCTTCAGGAATTTTGCCATCTGAACGACCAGAAAGGTCTCGTTGCTACAAATTTGGCACCGTGAATGGTTCTCAAAACCGAGGTCGTATGCAGAATTTATAATTGATATAATAGCAAATTTTAGTTTCCTTCTGCAAATTCATAATTTTCAAATTTCAGTTTCCTTATACTTGTTAGTTTTCATGATTTTATGTCAATATCTAGAAGTTAACCTTTTAGATAGTGGTTTCAATCTGAACGACCGGAAAGGTCTCGTCGTTGTGATTCTGGCGCCACAAATGGTTCTCAAAACCGAGGTCGTATGCAGAAGTTATGAAGATTTGAATCATCCAGTAAACTCCAAAATTTAGTTGACCAAGTTTGACTTTTATAAATTGGAAAATTTTAAAAAATATATATTCTAAGGAATATTCAAGGAATATTCCTCGAAATATTCCTTTGAATATTCCCTAGAATATTCCTCAAAATATTCCACAAGGGCGAATCAAATACGAACAAGTGGCAAGTTCTGGTTGGAGGTTAATTTTACTTTTGGTTTTCAGGAAAATCACAGGCCGAGGTGAAATTGTGGCATTTTAAAATGTTTTGGTGCTCACGGGAGTCGAACCGTTAATGTCCCGCATCAAAGTTCAGAGTTCTACCATCGCGCCATGCATTGTTCCTTGTTAACCAATGGACCCCGCGCGTATTTAAAGTCTAAAATGGATTCACGCCGGTGGCAAGAGGGCCAGCCCCCATATGATATGACCTTGCTGCCCAAAACTGGGGGCTTCACTGTAAACCGCGAAGTAAATGGTTTGGCTGACCGTTACGTGTGGCCACGCGTAAATTAAAAATAAATGTTACGGTTTTTTAAAACGGGTTTGCAACGTTATGCCAATTTTTTTGGCGGGGGGTCATGTGACCACCCCGTTGGGACATATAATGTTATCCATAAATATTCCACCAATTTAGGGCGCATTTCTACCAGGTTGGTCCTATCCGACAATTTTGGGATTTTAACTGGAGTTACTCCACATTTAGTGGGGTTTTTGGGGGACATTGGGTAGTTTTCTTGGAGAGGCCATAAATTCCTCATTATTGAACCAAATTGAGTGCAAAAATAGTCAATTTTGGGTATTTTCGATATTTTTAGAAGTTTGGCATAGGTTTCAGGTCAAACAGAGGTCATCTACAGTATTTTTTTCTTCGAGTAAGTTGAAGGAGCCATCAGGGCCATCATGGAGAAGGCAGTGTATTGGGATCTCTTTATCTGTTTATTGTAAATGTAAAGCCATTTCTGGCTATTTCATATCTTTTGAAGCTGAATTTAAAGTTATTTTTCCTATTGAGGCTCATTTTCACTTTTATATCCATTTTGAGAAAATTAATACAACAAGGACATGCCATTGGGGAGCCTTGGACCAGCATATGTAGCCTAGGAGGGGTGAACTGCGTCAACAATTTGTTGTGTAATGTGCTTTGTGAAGTTTTATTTCTGTTCTTTTTGTTGTAAAATGATAAACAATTTAAAAACTTAATCAATACTCACACAGAAACCTGAATAACAAAGCCAGAAAGATTTGTTTAACCTGCAATTTAAGGAGATCCTTTTGCACACGTTTTTATATATGTTTGGATACTTTGCATAGCATAACAAATAAAATCCATTCAGATCATGTTGGTATCAGAGCTCAGGTTTGAGCATTAGGTTAAGCTAGAGCATTAGGTTAAGCTAGAGCATTAGGTTTAACTGTTTGCAAGTTTTTTTTATGCTTACTAGGCTGAATGTTAAGAGAGGAGAAGGTCAATTGGCAAGGACTTATCGTAATCCTCAGCCAATGAGGGCAAGAGTTCCAATATATCCACCTTCAGTTCACCTCCAAGAGAAGCAGAAGAAGCCATAAGCAAGTCTTCAAGGGAAGGAGAAACCCATGAAGAATTTGATTCCAAGGAGGAAGAAAGGGTGTTTAGAAAAGCAATCCTTGATTTGACAGAAATGGTGAGAGTCCTTTATCAAGAAAGGAATGAAAGACTTGAAGGAGAAGGATCCAAACTTTACAAGGAAGGAGAGGGATCGTCAGGAGGCCATAATGATGAAGATAAATCCAAGAAGGGTAATGGAGGAAATGGAGACAGTGGAAATTCGACATCATCGCCCTCATCTTCATCTTCATCTTCATTAACCTCTACATCATCTTTAGTACATCATTCTCACAAATTCAAGAACACGAGTAAAAGTCTGTTTCTTAAACTTAATGTTAAGTTTGAATTGCCAAAGTTTGATGCTGAAGTAAATGCAGAAAAGCTAGATAATTGGATTAGGCAATTAGAGTTCTATTTGAGAATCCAAAATTTTCATGATGATGAAACTTAAATTCAGCTAGCTTCTTTGAGAATAGAAGGTGAAACTCTTGTTTGGTGCGAGGCCAAGACAAGAGAAGAGATCAAAAAATATGGTAAGATCATCTTATCATGGTCTGATTTCATTTCTGCAGTTAAACAATAGTTTTATCCATTAGCTCACATGCAGAAAGCCATAATGGATTGGAAAATTTTTAAACAGTCGAAAGGAAAAAATGTTCAAGTTTATACACAAGAGTTTAGACGAAGAGCTCTTTTACTAGGAATTGATTTGCATAGCCAAGAAACTTTACTCAAGTATATAGGAGGTTTGCATACTTACCTAAGGCATACCATTCTCATGTTTAACCCTACAAGCTTAGATGAGGTTTGTGTTCAAGCCACACATTTAGAAGCAAGGGGTAAGCAATATTTTTATGGGAATGAGGAAAGTGAGTTTAAAGGCAAAGGGAAAAAGATAAATGCAAATTTTAGGAAAGAGAAGGGAAAATTTTTCTGCAAAAACTGTTCCAAAACAAGCCATGATGAGGACCATTGTCGGAAACTTCATCCGAAGTTGAAACCAGAAAGATTTAAAACCAAAGATAAAGCCAAAGAAAAAGGCAAGACAGTTGCAATAGCTGAACAAGACTTTGGGTCTGAATCAAGAGATGAAACAAAAAACATAGCTATGGCACTAAAGAACATAAAGGGGAAAGAGATTGTAAATGAACCCAGTTTTAGTATTTCAAGCTATCACATAGAAGCTCCAAGTGAAGAGAAAAGAATTGAATTGTTTCATGTGAGGATCATTTCCAAACACACAAAGATAGACACACTATTTGACAATGGGTCACAAGAAAACCTTATTTCTAAAGAATTATTCAAGAAGCTGAATCTTGAAACCATTCCACATCCTAAACCTTATCCTCTTGGTTGGATTTGTAAGGATGCAAATTTACAGGTTTCAAAGAAGTGCATGTTGCGCTTCGCCATAACAACACATTATATTGACACGGTTGAATTAGATGTTGTTCCGCTTGATATTACAGGTGTGGTGTTGGGAAGTCCTTACTTTTATGAAAGGAAATATATCTTTCATTTCCATGAGAAAAAGTACCATTTATTCAAGGATGGCAAGGAGTTTATTGTGAGAGCACATCACAAAAAGTTAGACTCTTCTTTAGTGAATGCAGGGCAGATGAAAAGGCTTGTCAATGCAAGTCAAAATTTGATTTTATTGATGATTAAACAAAGGGAATTTGTACATAATCCTTTTCATGTTAATGTTGATGTAATGAATGAGTTTTTTCAGTCTGAAAGCAGGTTTTCTTTGAAAGAAGATGACAAGAAGTTGCAGCAATCGTCTTTGGTGTCGACTGGTACGGAAAACAAAGTGTCAGTGCAAGGAGGTGCAAAGATTCAAGAGAGGGTAAAGCATCCAAGCAGAGATGGCACAAAGTTCAGCAATGATCATTGTTGGTTTTAGAATGGCAGGGTACTATGGCAAGAAAACTTGGTCAAGAATCAACACAAGTACAAGGCTAATTCAACAAAAAATCACCATAAGGACATAATGCAAGGTGAATGTAATTTTCAATTTCCTTTGAAGGTAGACCATTGTAGGAACAATATTTTTACTGCAAATTTCAGTTGTTGTTCTGCAATTTTTGATAATTTGAAGCATGACAAAGTCAAAGTTAGCAACAGTCGGTCAACATATTCAAGCAAGAATTTGTCGTTTTATGAGAAGCTCCAGTTAATGAAATCAGGGAGATTTCAGTGGATCAAGATTGGAATAGTGGAGATTCAGTCTCCTCATCTTCAGGTTCAGTAGTCGAGAGAGCTTTAGGGGTCCAAAATCTTCCCATTGGGGAGGTGTGATCAGGATATCATGTCCAAGTTATGAAAAATTCTCAAAAATGAAAGTGCTCAGAAGTGGTTGCAATCTGAACAACCAGAAAGGTCTCGTTGCTGTGATTCTAGTGCCGTGAACAGTTCTCAAAACCGAGGTCGTATGTAGAAGTTATGAAAGTTTGAATAATCCAATAAACTCCAAAATTAAGTTGACCAAGTTTGACTTTTATACATTAGAAAAATTTAAAAAAAAGAATATTCTAAGGAATATTCCATAAGGGCGAATCAAATGCGGACAAGTGGCAAGTTCTGGTTGGAAGTAAATTTGACTTTTGGTTTTCGAGCCAACCACACGTGGCCCCAAGACGAGGTGAAATTGTGGCATTTTAAATTTTTTGTGTGCTCATGGGAGTCGAACCGTTAACCTCCCGCATCAAAGTTCAGAGTTCTACCGTCGCGCCACACGTTGGTCCTTGTTAACCAATGGACCCCGCACGTATTTAAAGTCTAAAATGGATTCGCGCTGATGGCAAGTGGGCCAGCCCTCGTATGATATGACCTTACCGCCCAAAACCGGGGGCTTCATCGTAAACAGTGGAATAAACGGTTTGAACGACCGTTACATGTGGCCACACGGAAATTCAAAATAAATGATACAGTTTTTTAAAACGGATTTGCAACGTTATGCCAACGGTTTCGGCGGGGGGTCATGTGACCACCCTGCCCAGACATTTAATGTTATCCATTACGGTTCCTCCAATTTAGGGCGTGCTTTTGCCAGTTCGGGCCTACCTGCCAATTTTGGGATTTTAACTGGAGTTACTCCACATTTAGTGGGGTTTTGGGGGGACATTAGGCAGTTTTCTCGGAGAGGCCATAACTTCCTCATTATTGAACCAAATTGAGTGCAAAAATAGTCAATTTTGGGTATTTTCAACATTATGAGCAGTTTGGCATAGGTTTCAGGTTGAACGGAGGTCATCTACAACATTTTTTTCTTCGAGGAAGTTGAAGGAGCCATTAGGGCCATCATGGAGAAGGCAGTGTATTGGGCTCTCTTTATCTATTTATTGTAAATGGAAAGCCATTTATGGATATTTCATATCTTCTAAAGCTGAATTTAAAATTATTTTTTCCTATTGAGGCTTATTTTCACCTGTACATCCATTTTGAGCAAATTAATACAACAAGGACATGCCATTGGGGAGCCTTGGACCAGCAGATGTAGCTTAGGAGGGGTGAACTGCGTCAACAATTTTCTGGGTAATGTGCTTTGTGAAGTTTTTTTTCTGTTCTTTCTTTTGTACAATGATAAACAGTTAAAAAACTTAATCAATCCTCACACAGAAACCTGAATAACAAAGCCAGAAAGATTTGTTTAACTTGCAATTTAAGGGGAACCTTTTGCACACATTATTATATCTGTTTGGATACTTTGCATAGCGTAACAAATACAATCCTTTCAGATCATGTTGGTATCAGAGCTCAGGTTTGAGCATTAGGTTAAGCTAGAGTGTTTTATCTATTTAACAATTGTGCAAAAGGATTTGTTTAACTGTTTGCAAGTTTTTTTTATGCTTACTAGGCTGAAGCTTAAGAGAGGAGAAGGTCAATTAGCAAGGACTTACAGTAATCCTCAGTGAAGGAGGGAAAGAATGCCTATATCTCCACCTTCAATTTCGCCTTTAAGAGAAGCAGAAGAAGCCATAAGCATGTCTTCAAGGGAAGGAGAAACCCATGAAGAAGTTGATTCCAAGGAGGAAGAAAGGGTGTTTAGAAAAGCAATCCTTGATTTGACAGAAGTGGTGAGAGTCATTTATCAAGAAAGGAATGAAAGAATTGAAGGAGAAGGATCCAAAATTCACAAGGAAGGAGAGGGATCGTCAGAAGGCCATAATGATGAAGATAAATCCAAGAAGGGTAATGGAGGAAATGGAGATAGTGGAAAATCGCCATCATCACCCTCATCTTCATCTTCATCTTCATCAACCTCTAGATCATCTTTAGTACATCATTCCCACAAAGTCAAGAGCATAGGTAAATGTCATTTTCTTAAACTTAATGTTAAGTTTGAATTGCAAAAGTTTGATGGTGAAGTAAATGCATAAAAGCTAGATAATTGGATTAGGCAATTAGAGATCTATTTGAGAATCCAAAATTTTCATGATGATGAAACTAAAATTCAGCTAGCTTCTTTGAGAATGGAAGGTGCATCTCTTGTTTGGTGGGAGGCCAAGACAAGAGAAGAGATCAAAAAATATAGTAAGATCATCTTATCATGGTCTGATTTCATTTCCGCAATTAAACAACAGTTTTATCCATTAGCTCACATGCAGAAAGCCATAATGGATTGGCAAAAATTTAAATAGTTGAAAGGACAAAATGTTCAAGTTTATACACAAGAATTTAGACGAAGAGCTCTTTTACTTGGAATTTATTTGCATAGCCAAGAAACTTTACTCAAGTATATAGGAGGTTTTCATACTTACCTAAGACATACCATTCTCATGTTTAACCTTACAATCTTAGATGAGGTTTGTGTTCAAGCCACACATTTAGAAGCAAGGGGTAAGCAATATTTTGATGGGAATGAGGAAAGTGAATTTAAAGGAAAAGGGAAAAATAGAAATGCAAATTCTAGGAAAGAGAAGGGAAAATTTTTCTGCAAAAACTATTCCAAAACAAGCCATGATGAGGACCATTGTTGGAAACTTCATCCAGAGTTGAAACTAGAAAGATTTAAAACCAAAGATAAAGCCAAAGAAAAAGGAAAGATAGTTGCAATAGCTGAACAAGACTTAGGGTCTGAATCAGGAGATGAAAAAAAAGCATAGCTATGGCACTAAAGAACATAAACGGGAAAGAGATTGTAAATGAACCCAGTTCTAGTATTTCAAACTATCACATAGAAGCTCGAAGTGAAGAGAAGAGAATTGAACTGTTTCATGTGAGGATCATTTCCAAACACACAAATATAGACACACTATTTGACAGTGGGTCACAAGCGAACCTTATTTTTGAAGACGTAGTCAAGAAGCTGAATCTTGAAACCATTCCACATCCTAAACCTTATCCTCTTGGTTGGATTTGTAAGGATGCAAATTTACAGGTTTCAAAGAAGTGCATGTTGTGCTTCGCTATAACAGCACATTATATTGACACGATTGAATTAGATGTTGTTCCGCTTGATATTACAGGTGTGGTGTTGGGCAGTCCTTACTTGTATGACAGGAAAGATATCTTTCATCACCATCAGAACAAGTACCATTTATTCAAGGATGGCAAGGATTTTATTATGAGAGCACATCGCAAAAAGTTAGACTCTTCTTTAGTGAATGCAGGGCAGATGAAAAGGCTTGTCAATGCAAGTCAAAATTTGAATTTATTGATCATTAAACAAATGGAATTTGTACATAATCCTTTTCATGTTAATTTTGATGTAATGAATGAGTTGTTTCAGTCTGAAAGCAGGTTTCCTTTGAAAGAAGATGACAAGAAGTAGCGGCAATCGTCTTTGGTGTCGATCAGTACAGAAAACAAAGTGTCAGTGCAAGGAGGTGCAAAGATCCAAGAGAGGGTAAAGAATCCAAGCAGAGAAGGCACAAATTTCAGCAATGATCATTGCTGGTTTCAGAATGGCAGGGTACTGTGGTGAGAAAACTTGGTCAGGAATCGACACAAGTACAAGGCTAATTCAGCAAAAAATCGCCATAAGGATAGAATGCAAGGTGAATGTAATTTTCAGTTTCCTTTGAAGGTAGACCAATGTAGGAACAATATGTTTACTGCAAATTTCAGTTGTTGTTCTGCAAGTTTCGTTAATTTGCAGCATGACAAAGTCAAAGTTAGCAATAGTCGGTCAACATATTCAAGGAAGAATTTGTCGTTTTATGAGAAGCTAAAGTTAATGAAACCAGGGAGATTTCAGTGGATCAAGATTGGAATAGTGGAGATTCAGTCTCCTCATCTTTCGGTTTAGTAGTCCATAGAGCTTTTGGGGTCCAAAATCTTCCCATTGGGGAGTTGTGATCACGAGATCATGTCCAAGTTATGAAAAATGCTCAAAAATGAAAGTGCTCAAAATTGGTTGCAATCTGAACAACCAGAAAGGTCTCATCACTGCGATTCTAGCGCCATGAACGTGTAGAAATTTGCTGAATAATGAAGATTTATCCACTGAGATTATCCTGGTCACACACTAATTCAAATTCATGCATAACACATAACCTCTTCTACAATTGATCATCAATTTGCGGAAATAGAAACAGTCGCATGCGCACATAAACACAATATGTAATGGGGAAAGCTTATAGCTGAAAAACCCCAGCTATTTGTATATTATAATAGAAGAGAACATGTAACAATCTCAGTACAATACTCCTCACAAGTACTCAGTACTGTCTCCAAAAGTTACACACAAACTAGCTCAGTTTTGAACAAGTCACAAGTTCAAAACTCATCCACTATTTGCCTGCCTCTACTGCGCAATCCAAGTTGGTGTAATGAGAGATCCAAGTTCGAATCTCCTTGGCTTCAACTACGCAATCCTCATTGGCAATCTCCTCCAATGCTTGTGCAAATCTCATGCACAACTAATGTCGCAACTAATAGCAAACTCACCCTTTCATCTACCTCTTCCACTGGTCTTCACTGAACTCTCCATGCACTGTAGTAAACTGATGTGTTCTTGAGTTGAATAATGAGTTGATAATTATTGAATTAAATAATATTTAATTCACTCCACTCATCACTAGTGTATTATCCAGTTAAACTAAATACAACTGGTTCAACTAAGTTAAACAGAACACAACTCCACCAACTGTCTCATCAACTCCACCAAACTCCGCCACTTGAGTTCTAACTGAAGTCAACCATGCATGAGCTCACCAAACCCCTAGGAATAGCGTAATTCCTTCTGTCAGATGCATGGGCCACATCCGTAGCTCCAACTAAAGTGTTGTAAGAGAATAAACTAAAGTTTATAGTCCAAATATTATTAAGGGCTAATAATATTTGACTGACCTATTTTTAGACAGGCAGTCTAAAAATAGACTTCGACCTGTATGCCTAAAAATAGAGGTCCATATATTTTTACCAACTCAACCAATCATCCAAGAATAGCATACTGCAAATCCTAGACCATGCTCCATATGTCTAAAAATAGACTTTGCGCCAAAAATAGCTTGCGGGCCCACTTAGTGAAGGCGACTTCATTTCACTAAGCTCCATCATCTTGTTGCATTTTCAACAGAACGGTTCTCAAAAGTGAGGTCATATTGAAAAGTTATGAAAGTTTGAATCGTCCAGTAAACTCCAAAATTTTGTTGACCAAGTTTGACTTTTATACATTAGAAAATTTTAAAAAATAATAATATTCCAGGGAATATTCCACAAGGGTGAATCAAATGCGGACAAGTGGCAAGTTTTAGTTGGAAGTTAATTTGACTTTTTTTTTTGGGCCAATCACACGTGGCCACAGGCCAAGGTGAAATTGTGGCATTTTAAAATGTTTTGGTGCTCACAGGAGTCGAACCATTAACCTCCCACATCAAATTTCAGAGTTCTACCGTCGCGCCACGCATTGGTCCTTGTTAACCAATGGATCACGCGCGTATTTAAAGTCTAAAATGGATTCGCGCTGGTGGCAAGGGGGCCAGCCCTCATATGATATGACCTTACCGCCCAAAACTGGGGGCTTCACTGTAAACTGCAGAATAAATGGTTTGGCCAACCGTTATGTGTGGAAACATGGAAATTCAAAATAAATGTTACGGTTTTTTAAAACAGATTTGCAATGTTATGCCAACGATTTTGGTGGGGGGTCATGTGACCACCCCGCCCGGACATTTAATTTTATCCATAACGGTTTCGCTAATTTAGGGCGTGTTTCCCCCAGTTCGGTCCTGTCTGTCAATTTTTGGATTTTAACTGGAGTTACTCCACATTTAGTGGGGTTTTTGGGGGACATTGGGCAGTTTTCTTGGAGAGGCCATAACGTCCTCATTATTGAACCAAATTGAGTGCAAAAATAGTCAATTTTGGGTATTTTCGACATTCTAAGAATTTTGGCATAGGTTTCAAGTTGAATAGAGGTCATCTACAATAGTTTTTTCTTCGAGGAAGTTGAAGGAGCCATCAGAGCCATCATGGAGAAGGTAGTGTGTTGGGCTCTCTTTATCTATTTATTGTAAATGGAAAGCCATTTCTGGCTATTTCATATCTTATGAAGTTGAATTTATAGTTATTTTTGCCTATTGAGGCTTATTTTCACTTGTACATCCATTTTTAGAAAATTAATACAACAAGGACATGCCATTGGGGAGTCTTGGACCAGCAGATGTAGCCCAAGAGGGGTGAAATACGTCAAAAATTTGCTGTGTAATGTGCTTTGTGAAGTTTTATTTCTATTCTTTCTATTGTACAATGATAAATAGTTAAAAAACTTAATCAATCCTCACACAGAAACCTGAATAACAAAGCCAGAAAGATTTGTTTAACCTGCAATTTAAGGAGACCTTTTGCACACATTATTATATCTGTTTGGATACTTTGCATAGCGTAACAAATACAATCCATTCAGATCAACCAAGGTTAAATAATAAAAGGTTAATTGCATCTTTTTATTTTTTCAAGGTTTTAAGGACTGGTTATGTACACCCTTTCTTCCTCTTTAGGATCAACTTTTTCATGGATTTCAATACATCATACTCACAAAGTCAAGAACATGGGTAAAATTTCTTTTCTTAAAATTGATGTTAAGTTTGAATTTCCAAATTTTGATGGTGAAGTTAATGCAAAAAAGCTAGATAATTGGATTAAGAATTTAGAGGTCTACTTGAGAATTCAAAATTTTCATGATGACGAAACTAAAATTCAGCTAGCTTCATGGAGAATGGAAGGTGTAGCTCTTGTTTGGTGGGAAGCCAAGACAAGGGAGGAGACCATAAAATATGGTAATATTATATTATCATGGTCTAATTTCATTTCTGCAATAAAACAACAGTTTTATCCATTAGCTCACATGCAGAAATCCATAATTCATTGGCAAAATTTTAAACAATTGAAAGGACAAAATGTGTAAGTTTATACCCAAGAATTTAGAAGAAGAGCTCTTTTACTAGGAATTGATTTGCATAGCCAAGACACTTTACTCAAGTATATAGGAGGTTTGCATACTTACCTAAGACATACCATTCTCATGTTTAACCCTACAAGCTTAGATGAGGTTTGTGTTCAAGACACACATTTAGAGGCAAGGGTAAACAAAATTTTGATGGGAATGAGGAAAGTGAGTTTAAAGGCAAAGGGAGGAAAAAGAGAAATGCAAATTCTAGGAAAGAGAAGGGAAAAATTTTCTGCAAACATTGTTCTAAAACAAGCCATGATGAGGACCATTGTTGGAAACTTCATCTAGAGTTGAAACCAGAAAGTTTTAAAACCAAAGATAAAGCCAAGGAGAAAGGCAAGACAGTTGCAATAGTTGAACAAGATCTAGGATCAGAATCAGGAGATGAAACAAAAATCATATCTATGGCACTAAAGAACTTGAAGGGGAAATATATTGAAACTAAACCCAGTTCTAGTATTTCTAACTATCACATAGAAGCTCCAAGTGAAAAGAAGAGAATTGAAATGTTTCATGTGAGGGTCATTTCCAAACATACCAAGGTTGACACATTGTTTGACAGTGGGTCACAACCGAACCTTAGTTCTGAAGACTTAGTCAAGAAACTAAATCTTGAAACCATTCCACATCCCAAACCATATCCTCTTGGTTGGATTTGTAAGGATGCAAATTTACAGGTTTCAAAGAAGTGCATGTTGTGCTTTGCCATAACATCACATTTTATTGACACAGTTGAATTAGATGTTGTTCTGCTTGATATTACAGGTGTGGTGTTGGGCAGTCCTTACTTGTATGACAGGAAAGCTATCTTCCATCGCCATGAAAAGGCTTATAAATGCAAGTCAAAATTTGAGTTTGTTGATGATTAAACAAATAGAATTTGTACATAATCCTTTTCATGTTCATGCTGATGTAAATAATGATTTGTTTCAGTCTGAAAACAGGTCATCTTTGGAAGAATATGACTAGAAGTTGCAGTAATTGTCTTTGGTGTCGATTGGTGCAGAAAACAAAGTGTCAGTGCAAGAAGGTGCAAAGATCCAAAAGAGGGTAAAGCATCCAAGCAGAGAAGGCACAAAGTTTAGTAATGATCATTGCTGGTTTCGGGATGGCAGGGTACTATGGCGAGGAAACTTGGTCCGGAAGCTACACAAGTACAACTGGCTAATTCAACAAAAAGTCGCCATAAGGACAGGATGCAAGGTGAAAGTAATTTTCAGTTTCCTTTGAAGATAGACCAATGTAGGAACAATATGTTTAATGCAAATTTCAGTTGCTTTTTTGCAAGTTTCGATAATTTGCAGCATGACAAAGTCAAAGTTAGCAACATTCGGTCAATAGATTCAAGGAAAAATTTGTCGTTTTATGAGAAGCTCCAATTAATGAAATCAGGGAAATTTCAGTGGATTAATATTGGAAGAGTGGAGATTTTGTCTCCTCATCTTCAAGTTCAGTATTCCAGAGAGATTTTGGGGTCCAAAATCTTCCCAGTGGGGAGGTGTGATCAGGAGATCATGACTAAGTTATGGAAATTGCTCAAAAATGAAAGTGCTCAGAAGTGGTTGCAATCTGAACGAATGGAAAGGTCTCGTTGTTGTGTTTCTGGCATAGTGAATGGTTCTCAAAACCGTGGTCGTATGCATAAGTTATGAAGGTTTGAAAAGTCCAATAAACTCCAAAAATGAGTTGACCAAGTTTGACTTTTCTAATTTGGAAAATTTTTAAAAAGAATATTCCAAGGAATATTCCAAGAATATTCCTCATAATATTCCCCAAAATATTACCTAGAATATTCCATTCGACTGAATTAGAATCTGACAAGTGGCAATCATTGATTCGATGTCTGGTTGACTTTTGCAATTTGTGGCCAATCACGGGCTGCCACATGGCAGGCCCCAAGGCCACCATGTGGCCCAGGCCGGAGGTGAATGGCACATTAAAAAAAATTCATAGTTGATAGGATTTGAACAACTGACATCGCAGCAAACAACACATGCGCCTACCATTAGGCCACAAAGAAGTTCTTAACAAAACTTGGAGTCGTGACATATTTAACTTTTAAATTGAAATCGGGCAGAAAAATATTAGGGCTAGGCCCGAAAGCATGTGACCCAACACCTAGAACCGTAGCCTAAGCTCTAACCGGTGGTTGGGAAACAGTTAGTTCAAATCGTGGCATATGGCCAGCGACTACAGTGAAATTAAATGCCACAGATAAGTGCGGAACTAATGGCTCCGAGTTCCACGGGTTTAACGGTGGATAACCACAAACCATTCAGATGCACTCTCAACATTTATTACAACTGCTAAACCGCTGATGGTTTCGGCTGGCGGGAATGCCAAATTCTAAAAAATTGCTATTCTAGCAGTGCTATCTGGAGCTGCTCCACATTTAGTGGAATTTTTCAAGGGCCACTGGTCAAAATTTTGTCTTTGCCATAACTCCCTCATTATTTAACAAAATTGGGCTCAAAAATAGTCAATTTTGGCTATTATCGACATTCTGAGCAGTTTGGCATAGGTTTCAAGTCAAACAGATGTCATCTTCAATAGTTTTAGCTTCGAGGAAGATTAAGGAACCATCAAGGCCATCTTGGAGAGGGCAGTGTATTGGGCTTTCTTTATCTGTTTTATGTAAATGAGTAGTCATCTCTGGCTATTTCATACCTTCTGAAGCTGATTTTATAGATATTTTTTCCTATTGAGGCTTATTTTCACTTGTACTTACATTTTGAGTAAATTAATACATGAAGGACATGCCATTGGGAGCTAGACCAACAAATGTAGCCCAAGAGGGGTGAAATGCTTCAAAAATTTGATGAGTAATGTGCTTTGTGAATTTTATTTCCATGTTCTTTACTACTGTACAATGATAAACAGTTAAAATACTTAATCAATTCTCACACATAAATATGTTTAACAAAGCCTTCTTATTTTTTTAACCTACAAATTAAGGAGAACCTTATGCACACATTATTATTATTGTTTGGATACTTAGCACTGCATAACTAATACAATCCATTCAGATCAAGGATTTAAGGATAGGTTATCAGAGAAACTAATAAAATGAAGGAACGAAAAGAAAGGTTAACCATTAAGGAACTGTTATTAAATAAAATCCTCGAAGAAAAAACTATTGTAGATCACCTCTATTCGACCTGAAACCTATTCCAAACTGCTCATAATGTCGAAGAGACCCAAAAATGACTATTTTTACACTCAATTTGGTTCAATAATGAGGGAGCTACGACCTCTCCAAGAAAACTGCCCAATGTCCCCTTAAAACCCCACTAAATGTGGAGGAACAGTTGGATAAGGGTCAAATTGGTTAACTCCGCCCAAATTTGGCGCACTTCACCATAACTGGCGAAACCCCAAACTGTTACATTAAATGATGAATCGGGCATGTGAACACTCTGCATAATCCGCCACATACACCGTTAACATAACTGTCACATTAAACTTGAATGGTGGTCACATTAATGAGTTTAATGGCAACGGTTAACTGTTGTTGCCTCCGTGGTGGCTTAAGCCCGTGGCTCCCAGCGCCGGGTCATATACACGCGAGCTAGCCCCTTTTTCCTCCGCCACTTTTCAATTCAAACAACAAAGGCAATGTGGGTTCCATAAATGTTAAGAAACACCCAGCAATGCAGATGGTCGGGCCTTGGGGCTCGGGTGAGCGAGGTTGCCGGTTCGAACCTCTGGAATCCCAAAATTTTACAATGCGAATTTTCCATAGTCTGGGGCCACGTGGTGGCCTCCGGGCCTGCCACGTGGCAGCCCGTGATTGGCCAATTTTCCAAACAGTCAATCCAGTAACCAATCTAGTGCTGCCACTTGTCAACTTATAAATAGACCATATGGAATATTCCAAGGAATATTTTGAGGAATATTCTCGAAATATTCCTTAGAATATTCTTTTTTTAATTTTTCCAAAGTAAAAATTCAAACTTGGTCAACTAAATTTTGAAGTTTACTAGATGATTTCAAACCTCAATAAATTTTTCATACGACCTCGGTTTTGAGAACCATTCATGGTGCCAGAATCGCAGCGACGAGACCTTTTCGGTCGTTCAGATTGCAACCACTTCTGATCACTTTGATTTTTGAGAAATTTTTATAACTTGGACATGATCTCCTGATCACACCTCCCCACTGAGAAGTTTTGGACCCCAAAAGCTCTCTGGACTACTAAACCTGAAGATGAGGAGACTAAATCTCCACTCTTCCAATCTTAATCCAATGAAATTTCCCTGATTTCATTAATTGGAGCTTCTCATGAAACAACAAATTTTTCCTTGAATCTGTTGAATAACTGTTGCTAACTTTGACCTTGTCATGCTGCAAATTTTCGAAACTTGTAGAACAACAACTTAAATTTGCAGTAAACATATTGTTTCCTACATTGGTCTATCTTCAAAGGAAACTAAAAATTACATTCACCTTGCAACCTGTCCTTATGGCGATTTTTTGCTAAATTAGCCTTGTACTTGTGTTGATTCCTGACCGAGTTTCCTCGCCATAGTACCCTGCCATTCTGAAACCAGCAATGATCATTGCTTAACTTTGTGCCCTCTTTGCTTGCATGCTTTACCCTCTCTTGGATTTTTGCACCAACTTGCACTGACACTTTGTTTTCTACAACAATCGACACGAAAGACAATTGTTGCCACTTCTTGTCATCTTCTTCCAAAGACAACCTACTTTCAGACTGAAACGACTCATTATTTACATTAGCATAAACATGAAAAGGATTATGTACAAATTCCTTTTGTTTAATCATCAAAAAAGTCAACTTTTGACTTGCATTGACAAGCCTTTTCATCTGCTCAACATTCACTAAAGAAGAGTCGAGCTTTTTGCGATGTGCTCTTACAATAAACTCCTTTCCATCCTTGAATAAATGGTACTTGTTCTCATGGCGATGGAAGATAGCTTTCCTTTCATACAAGTAAGGACTGCCCAACACCACACCTGTAATATCAATTGGAACAACATCTAATTCAACCATGTCAATAAAATGTGTTTTTATGGCGAAGCGCAACATGCACTTCTTTGAAACCTGTAAATTTGCATCCTTACAAATCCAACCAAGAGGATATGGTTTAGGATGTGGAATGGTCTCAAGATTCAGCTTCTTCACTAATTCTTCAGAAATAAAGTTCGCTTATGACCCACTGTCAAATAGTGTGTCTATCTTTGTGTGTTTGGAAATGACCCTCACATGAAACAATTCAATTCTCTTCTCTTCCTTTGGAGCTTCTATGTGATAGTTAGAAATACTAGAACTGGGTTTAGTTTCATTCTCTTTTCCCTTCAAGTTATTTAGTGCCATAGATATTATTTTTGTTTCATCTCCTGATTCAGACCCTAAGTCTTGTTCAGCTATTGCAACTATCTTGCCTTTCTCCTTGGCTTTATCTTTGGTTTTAAAATTTTCTGGTTTCATCTCCGGATGAAGTTTCCAACAATGGTCCTCACCATGGCTTGTTTTATAACGGTGTTTGCAGAAAAATTTTCCCTTCTCTTTCCTAGAATTTTCATTCCTCTTTTTTCTCCCTTTTCCTTTAAACTCAGTTTCCTCATTCCCATCAAGATATTGTTTACCCCTTGCCTCTAAATGTGTGGCTTGAACACAAACCTCATCTAAGCTTGCAGGGTTAAACATGAGAATGGTATGCCTTAGGTAAGTATGCAAACCTCCTATATACTTGAGTAAAGTTTCTTGGCTATGCAAATCAATTCCTAGTAAAAGAGCACTTCTTCTAAATTCTTGGGTATAAACTTGAACATTTTTTCCTTTCAATTGTTTAAAACTTTGCCAATCCATTATGGCTTTTTGCATGTGAGCTAATGGATAAAATTGTTGTTTAATTGCAGCAATGAAATCAAAACATGATAAGATAATCTTACCATATTTTTTGATCTCCTCCCTTGTTTTGGCTTCCCACCAAACAAGAGTTGCACCTTCCATTCTCAAAGAAGCTAGCTGAATTTTGGTTTTGTCACCATGAAAATTTTGAATTCTCAAATTGACCTCTAATTGCCTAATCCAATTATCAATATTTTCTGCATTTACTTCACCATCAAACTTTGGAAATTCAAACTTAACATCAAGTTCAAGAAAAGGAATTTTACCCGTGTTCTTGACTATGTGAGTATGATGTACTGAAGATGATGTAGAGGTAGACGACGATGAAGATGAAGATGAGGGTGATGATGGCGAATTTCCATTGTCTCCATTTCCTCCATTACCCTTCTTTGATTTATCCTCATCATTATGGCCTCCTGACGATCCTTCTCCTTCCTTGTGAAGTTTGGATCCTTCTCCTTCAAGTCTTCCATTCCTTTCTTGATAAAGGACTCTCACCATTTCTGTCAAATCAAGGATTTATTTTCTAAACACCCTTTCTTCCTCCTTGGAATCAACTTCTTCATGGGTTTCTCCTTCCCTTGAAGACATGCTTATGGCTTCTTCTACTTCTCTTTGAGGTAAAATTGAAGTTGGAGATAATGGCACTCTTTCCCTCCTTGGCTGAGGATTATTGTAAGTCCTTGCCAATTTACCTTCTCCTCTCTTAAGCTTCAGCCTAGTAAGCATGAAAAAACTTGCAAACAATTAAACAAATCCTTTTGCACAAACGTTAAATAGAGAAAATACTCTAACTTAACCTAATGCTCAAACTTGAGCTTTGATACCAACCTGATCTAAAAATGGTCTGGATAACTTGTTATGTATTACAAGAACCTCCCACCCAGTTTAATAATTAAATGATCTAGCTTGTACTTGACAATTTGCGGAATTTATGCTTGAAAGTGGTGTATGATTTTTTTTATTGTTTATGTGTCTTAAGTTCATTTTTTCTTGCTGAAATTTAACATGTATAACAACAACATAATGCAGCAATAAAACATTTAAACACAACAGCAAAATTAATCTAGGAGTTCACCTGAATCTCGTGGGCTACGTCTCCTTTGAGCTTTGTCATCATGAATCGACTCTTTGGGATTATGGTAAGGTTTTTTTTACAAGTTCCACACTTAACTCCAATGAATACTAAAATGATACAAAGGGCTGAAAATACCATATATATCCCTCTAATGGCTATCCAAACTTTGCAAACAGCTTTAGGCTCTCGCTGACACGATTCCTTCTGTCGATGCTCTAAGATACTCATAGCTTCTAAATGGCACAAAATCCCTCAAAATTATGTTTCTGTCACTGAAACCACTCCTAATATATCTAGCACACATCAGACACCAAATATCGACAGATAAATTGCTCAAATCGAGCATTGCATCCCCAAACTAGGTTGGGCTGCCCAAAACTTCACATCATCTTCTCAAGCTCTAGAAGTTCTCAAAATTTTCTAAAACCACTTTCATTGGTTCAAAAATGTCTGAATTAGTCAATGTAGACTATTCTTTCATCAAAAATGGCCTCCAGCTGCTCCGGTTTCACCTCCAACACATGTCGGCACCTCGTGGCTCTAGGGTCACTTAAAATTTCTTTGCTAGGTTTTCAAACTCTAGAAGTCCTCAACACTTTCTGAAACCTATGCCATTAGATTCATAATCATGTTTACAGTCAATAATGACTACTGGTTCACTGCGTATGGTCTCTAGCTGCTCTGGCTAGGCCCTGCACTGCTACTGGAAAAAGCTGGCACTGATTTTCCCTGGAACTTTATTGAAGCTTTTAGGCCTTAAAAATTTCTCTACAGGTTCTGAAAACCATCTCATCAGATTCAGAACATCTAAAATGTCAAATTTCGACTATCTCAGACCTTCTAAAATCAATGGAGCAGGTTTCAGAGCCATTAGAGAGCTTCTAAGCAAGTTTTTGTTTCAATGAATTTCAATCAAAGTTATCTTTCAGTTCATGATCAGGATATCACGCATAATAGCAGTTAACCTTAATCACGTGATAATTTTATTTAAGGTTATCTGGTTGGTCCTTTCTTTCTTTCGAAGTTATAAGGTGGATTGTATTTTTTATGCTATGTAAAGTATCCAAACAAATATAATAATGTGTGCAAAAGGTTTTCCTTAAATTGTAGGTTAAACAAATCTTTTTGGCTTTGTTATTCAGGTTTTTCTGTGAGGATTGATTAAGTTTTTTAATTTTTTATCATTGTACAGCAGAAAGAACATAAATAAAACTTCACAAAGCACATTACACAGCAAATTGTTGACACAATTCACCCCTCCTAGGCTACATCTGTAGGTCCAAGGCTCCCCAATGGCATGTCCTTGTTGTATTAATTTGCTCAAAATGGATGTACCAGTGAAAATAAGCCTCAATATGAAAAACTAACTATAAATTCAGCTTCAGAAGATATGAAATAGCCATAAATGGCTTTCCATTTACAATAAACAGATAAAGAGAGCCCAATATATTGCCTTCTCCATGATGGCCCTAATGGATCCTTCAACTTCCTCGAAGAAAAAACTATTGTATATCACTCTGTTCGACCTGAAACCTGTTCCAAACTTCTCAGAATGTCGAAGGGACCCAAAAATGACTATTTTTGCACTCAATTTGGTTCAATAATGAGAGAGTTATGACCTCTCCAAGAAAACTGCCCAATGTCCCCCTAAAACCCCACTAAATGTGGAGGAATAGTTGGATAAGGGTCAAATTGGTTAACTCTGCCCAAATTTTGCGCACTTCACCATAACTGGCGGAACCCCAAACTGTTACATTAAATGCTGAATCGGGCACGTGAACACTCCGCATAATCCGCCGCATACATCATTAACATAACTGTTGCATTAAACTTGAATGGTGGTCAAATTAATGTGTTTAACGACTACAGTTAACCGTTACCGCCTCCATGGTGGCTTAAGCCTGTGGCTCCCAGCGTCAGGTCATATACACGCGGGCTAGCCCTAATGAGCTAGCCCCTTTTTCCTCCGCCACTTTTCAATTCAAACAACAAAAGAAATATGGGTTCCATATATGTTAAGAAATACCCAGCAGCGTAGATGGTCGGGCCTTGGGGCACGGGCGAGCAAGGTCACCGGTTCGAACCTCTGAAATCCAAAAATTTTACAATGCGAATTTTCCATAGTTTGGGGCCATGTGGTGGCCTTTGAGCCTGCCACGTGGCAGCCCGTAATTGGCCAATTTTCCAGACAATGAATCTAGTAACCAATCCAGCGCTGCCACTTGTCAACTTATAATTACCCAATATGGAATATTCTAGGGAATATTCCCAAAATATTCCTTAGAATATTCTTTTTTTAATTTTTCCAAAGTAAAAAGTCAAACTTGGTCAACTAAATTTTGGAGTTTACTAGATGATTTCAAACCTCAATAACTTCTGCATACGACCTCAGTTTTGAGAACCGTTCAGGGCACCAGAATCATAGCGATGAGACCTTTCGGGTCGTTTAGATTGCAACCACTTCTAAGCACTTTCATTTTTGAGTGATTTTCATAACTTGGACATGATCTCTTGATCACACCTCCCCACTGGGAAGCTTTTGGACCCCAAAAGCTCTCTATACTACTGAACCTGAAGATGAGGAGACTGAATCTCCACTCTTCCAATCTTAATACACTAAAATTTCCCTAGTTTCATTAATTGGAGCTCCTCATGAAATGACAAATTTTTCCTTGAATCTGTTGACCGACTGTTGCTAACTTTGACCTTGTTATGCTGCAAATTTTCGAAACTTGTAGAACAACAACTTAAATTTGCAGTAAACATATTGTTCCTACATTGGTCTATCTTCAAAGGAAACTGAAAATTACATTCACCTTGCAACCTGTCCTTATGGTGATTTTTTGTTAAATTAGCCTTGTACTTGTGTCGATTCCTGACCAAGATTCCTCGCCATAATACCCTGCCATTCTGAAACTAGCAATGATCATTGCTAAAATTTGTGCCCTCCTTTCTTGCATGCTTTACCCTCTCTTGGATTTTTGCACCACCTTGCACTGACACTTTGTTTTCTGCATCGATCAACACCAAAGACAATTGCTGCAACTTCTTGTCATCTTCTTCCGAAGACAACTTGCTTTCAGACTGAAACATCTCATTATTTATATCAGCATCAACATGAAAAGGATAATGTACAAATTCTTTTTGCTTAATCATCAATAAAGTCAAATTTTGACTTGCATTGACAAGCCTTTTCATTTGCCCAACGTTCACTAAAGATGAGTCTAGATTTTTGCGATGTGCTCTCACAATAAACTCCTTGCCATCCTTGAATAAATGGTACTTGTTCTCATGGCGTTGGAAGATATCTTTCTTGTCATACAAATAAGTACTGCCCAAGACCACACCTGTAATATCAAGCGCAACAACATCTAATTCAACCATGTCAATAAAATGAGCTGTTATGGCGAAATGCAACATGCACTTCCTTGAAACCTGTAAATTTGCATCCTTACAAATCCAACCAAGAGGACATGGTTTAGGATGTGGAATGGTTTCAAGATTCAGCTTCTTGACTAAGTCTTCAGAAATAAGGTTCGCTTGTGACCCACTGTCAAATAGTTTTTCAATCTTTGTGTATTTGGAAATGAACCTCACATGAAACAATTCAGTTTTCTTCTCTTTACTTGGAGCTTCTATGTGACAGTTAGAAATACTATAACTGGGTTCTTTTACAATATATTTCCCCTTTATGTTCTTTAGTGCCATAGCTATGCTTTTTGTTTCATCTCTTGATTCAGACCCTAAGTCTTTTTCAGCTATTGCAACTATCTTGCCTTTTTCTTTGGCTTTGTCTTTGGTTTTAAATCTTTCTGGTTTCAACTCTGGATGAAGTTTCCCACAATGGTCCTCATCATGGCTTGTTTTGGAACAGCTTTTGCAGAAAAATTTTCCTCTCTCTTTCCTAGAATTTGCATTTCTTTTTTTTCCCCCTTTGCCTTTAAACTCATTTTCCTCATTCCCATCAAAATATTGTTTACCCCTTGCCTCTAAATGTGTGGCTTGAACACAAACCTCATCTAATATTGTAGGGTTAAACATGAGAATGGTATGTCTTAGGTAAGTATGCAAACCTCCTATATACTTGAGTAAAGTTTATTGGCTATGCAAATATATTCCTATTGAAAGAGCTCTTCTTCTAAATTCTTGAGTATAAACTTCAACATTTTGTCCCTTAAGTTGTCTGAAATTTTTCCAATTCATGATAGCCTTTTGTAAATGAGCTAATGGATAAAATTTTTGTTTAATTGCAGTAATGAAATCAGCCCATGATAAATTGATCTTACCATGCTTTCTAATTTCCTCCTTGGTTTTAGCTTCCCACCAAACCAGTGCTGCACCTTCCATTCTCAAAGAAGCTAAATGAATCTTGGTGTTGTCATCATGAAGGTTCTGTAACCCTCAAGTAAACCTCCAACTGTCTTATCCAATTGTCAAGTTTTTTTGCATTTACTTCACCATCAAACTTTGGCAATTCAAACTTAACATCAAGTTTAAGAAAAGGAATTTTACACGTGTTCTTGACTTTGTGAGTATGATGTATTGGAGATGATGTAGAGGTAGACAACGATGAAGATGAAGATGAGGATGATGATGGGGACTTTCCACTGTCTCCATTTCCTCCATTACCCTTCTTGGATTTATCCTCGTCATTATGGCCTCCTGACGATCTTTCTCCTTCCTTGTGAAGTTTGTATCCTTCTCCTTCAAGTCTTTCATTCCTTTCTTGATAAAGGACTCTCACCATTTCTGTCAAATCAAGGATTGATTTTATAAGCATCCTTTCTTCCTCCTTGGAATCAACTTCTTCATGGGTTTCTCCTTCCCTTGAAGACATACTTATGGCTTCTTCTACTTCTCTTTGAGGTAAAATTGAAGGTGGAGATAATGGAACTCTTTACCCCCTTGGCTGAGGTTTAATGTAAGTCCTTGCCAATTGACCTTCTCCTCTCTTAAGCTTCAACCTAGTAAGCATGAAAAAAATTGCAAAAAATTAAACAAATCCTTTTGCACAAATGTTAAACAAAGAAAATACTCTAGCTTAACCTAATGCTCAAAACTGAGCTCTGATACCAACTTGATCTAAATGGATTGTATTTGTTACGCTATGCAAAGTATCCAAACAGATATAATAATGTGTGCAAAAGGTTCTCCTTAAATTGTAGGTTAAACAAATCTTTCTAGCTTTGTTATTCAGGTTTTTGTGTGAGGATTGATTAGGTTTTTAATTTTTTATCATTGTACAGTAGAAAGAATGGAAATAAAACTTCACAAAGCACATTACACAGCAATTTTTTGACGCATTTCACCCCTCCTGGGCTACATCTGCTTGTCCAAGGGTCCCCAATGGCATGTTGTTGTTGTATTAATTTGATCAAAATGGATTTACAAGTGAAAATAAGCCTCAATAGGAAAACCTAACTGTAAATTCAGCTTCAGAAGATATGAAATATCCAGAAATGGTTTTCCATTTACAATAAACAGCTAAAGAGACCCCAATACACTGCCTTCTCCATGATGGCCCTAATGGCTCCTTCAACTTCCTCAAAGAAAAAATTGTTCTATATCACCTCTGTTCGACCTGAAACCTATTCCATACTTCTCATAATGTCAAAGAGACCCAAAAATGAATATTTTTGCACTCAATTTGGTTCAATAATGAGGGAGTTATGACCTCTCCAAGAAAACTGCCCAATGTCCCCCCAAAACACCACTAAATGTGGAGGAACAGTTGGATAAGGGTCAAATTGGTTAACTCCGCCCAAATTTGGTGCACTTCACCATAACTAGCAGAACCCCAAACTGTTACATTAAATTTTGAATCGGGCATGTGAACACTACGCATAATCCGCCACATACATCGTTAACATAACAGTCACATTAATGAGTTTAACGGCTACGGTTAACCGTTTCTGCCTCCGTGGTGGCTTAAGCCCGTGGCTCCCAATGTCGGGTCATATACACGCGGGCTAGCCCTAAGGTTCTAACCCCTTTTTCCTCCACCACTTTTCAATTCAAACAAAAGAAGAAATGTGGGTTCCATAGATGTTAAGAAACACCCAACAGCGCAGATGGTCAGGCCTTGGGGCTTGAGCAAGCGAGGTCGCCGGTTCAAACCTTTGAAACCCCAAAATTAAACAATGCGAATTTTCCATAGTCTGGGGCCACATGGCGGCCTCTCGACCTGCCAAGTGGCAGCTTGTGATTGGCCAATTTTCTAAATAGTCAATCCAGTAACCAATCCAGTGCTGCCACTTGTCAACTTATAATTCATCCATATGGAATATTCCAATGAATATTCCAAGGAATCTTCCCAAAATATTCTTTTTAAAATTTTTCCAAAGTAAAAATTCAAACTTGTTTAAGTGAATTTTCGAGTTTACTCGACTATTTCAAACCTCAATAACTTCTGCATACGACTTCCGTTTTGAGAACCGTTCATGGCGCCAGAATCGCAGCGACGAGACATTTCCGGTTGTTTAGATTGCAACCACTTTTGATCACTTCCATTTTTAAGCAATTTTCATAACTTGGACATGATCTCCTGATCACAGCTTCTCTTTGAGGTAAAATTGAAGGTGGATAACATTTGTTACAGTTTTCAGGTTATGTAATTTTATTAAAAATGGATAAAGTGGAGGAACTGCTAGTTAAAAAACTAATTTGGGTAAATCTGTCAATTTTGGCGCGCTCCTCCCAAACCAGCGGAACCGTTTCATGTAGCATTTAATGTGTTATGGGCGCGGTCACATGTAGGTACTCTGACTTATCCTCAACATTCAACGTTATCCAAACAGTTATATAAAATGTTGTAGTGGCTGGCCACATGGTCTATTAAATTGCCGATTGTTCATCATTACCCTTAGCACTCAAACGTTGGCCTCACGGTCACTTGGAGGGTCGGGCTAGCCCTAAAATTTTTTTCTGCCAGTTCTAACCTTAAGCCATAAATACAATTTATAACCAGATTCTGTTAAGATCTGGGTTGTAGATCGGTTGGTCGGGGCGGTGTGTTGGCCTTCATTAAGAAGGGGATGATATAATTTATTAATAGACTTATACATTATATGGTCTGATATCTGGTATATTTAATTTGATGAGATATTTTCTCTGATACCAACCTAATATGAAAATGGTTTGGATAACTTTTTATGTATTACAAGAACCTCCCACTCAATTTAACAATTAAATGATCTAGCTTGTACTTGACAATTTGCGGAATTTATGTTTGAAAGTGGTGTATGATTTTTTTTTTACTGTTTATGTGTCTTAATTTCATTTTTTCTTGCTGAAATTTAACATGTATAACAGCAACATAATGCAGCAATAAAACATTTAAACACAACAACAAAATTAATCTAGGAGTTCACCTGAATCTCGTGGGCTATGTCTCCTTTGAGCTTTGTCATCATGACTCGGCTCTTTGGGATTATGGTAAGGTTTTTTTTACAAGTTCCACACTTAACTCCAATGAATACTAAAAATATACAAATGGCTGAAAATACCATATATCCCTCTAATGGCTGTCCAAACTCTGCAAACAGCTTTAGGCTCACGTTGACACAATTCCTTTTGTCGGTGCTCTAAGCTACTCTAAGCTTCTAAATGGCACAAACTCCCTCAGAATTCTGTTTATGTCACTAAAACCACTAATTCTATATCCAACACACATAATACACCAAATATCGATTGATAAATTGCTCAAATCGAGCACTACATCCCCAAACTAGGCTATCCTCCACGGTTTGCCCAGGGTTGCCCAAAACTTCACATTAGCTTCTCGAGCTCTAGAATTCCTAAAAAAAATTTTAAACCACTTTCATTGGTTCCAAAATGTCTTAATTAGTCAATATAGACTATTCATTCATCAAAAATTGCCTCCAGCTGCTCCGGTTTCGCCTCCAGTACCTGTCGGCACCCCCTAGCACTAGGGTCACTGAAAAATTCTCTGTTGGGTTTTTGACCTCTAGAAGTCCTCAAAACTTTCTGAAACCTCTTTCATTAGATTCAAAATTATTTTTAAATTCAATAATGACTACTGGTTCGCTGCAAATGGCCTCTAGCTCCCCTGGCTAGGCCCTGCACTACTGCTAGCAAAAGCTAGCACTAATGGCCCCTGGAACTTTACTAAATATTTTCGGTTTTCTAAAGTTCTCTATAGGCTCTTAAAACCATATCATCAGATTCATAAGGTATGAATTAGCCATAGATTACTATTAATTTACCTAAAACAGATCAATAAAGCCCAATACACTGCCTTATCCATGATGGCCTTGATGGCTCTTTCATCTTCCTTGAAGTAAATATTGTTGAAGATGACCTCTGTTCGACCTGAAACCTATTCGAAACTGCTCATAATGTCGAATAGACCCAAAAATTACTATTTTTTCACTCAATTTGGTTCAATAATGAGGAAGTTATGGCTTCTCCAAGAAAACTACCCAATGTCCCCCAAAAACCCCACTAAATGTGGAGTAACTCCAGTTAGCAGCACTAATTTGGGGATAACTCCAAAATTGTCAGACCCACTCCAAAATGGTGGAATGTTAGTAGGAAGCAATAAATTTTAGGGGGGGTGGTCACATGACCCCCCGCCGAAACCGTTGGCACTACCCACGGATAAACCTCCACCTTACCGTAGCATTAAACCTGGATTAGTGGTCACTTTTAACAGTTCATGGGTGGAAGTTATAACCGCCATCACTAGCCCCCTGGTTGCCTACATCTGGGTCTTATGAAGGGTCAAGCTAGCCCTAAAGGGCTAGCTCCTTAAGTCTTCCGCCATACCATATTTTGAACGTGAAATACATTTTCTCCACCACTATTGTTAAGACTCATGTGTGTGGCACAATGGTATTGTGTGCAGCCTATGCAATGGAGGTCTGGGTTTCAAATGTGGCAGCCTTCGATTGGCCACGAACATAAAAATTCAATCCATCCTCGAATGAAGTCCTGACACTTGTATGAATATGATTAGCCCTTGTGGAATATTCTTTTTTTTTAATTTTTCCAAATTTATAAAAGTCAAACTTGGTCAATTGAATTTGGAGTTTACTAGATGATTTCAAACCTCAATAAATTTTTCATATGACCTCGGTTTGAGAACCGTTCGCGGTGCCAAAATCACAGCGACAAGATCTTTCCAGTCGTTCATATTGCAACCACTTCTGAGCACTTTCATTTTTGAGAAATTTTCATAACTTGGACATGATCTCCTGATCACACCTCCCCATTGGGAAGCTTTTGGACCCCAAAAGCACTTTGGACTACTAAACATGAAGATGAGGAGACTGAATATTCACTCTTCTAATCTTGATCCACTGAAATCTCCCTGATTTCATTAATTGGAGCTTCTCATAAAACGACAATTTTTTCCTTGAATCTGTTGATCGACTGTTGCTAACTTTGACTTTGTCATGCTGCAAATTACCGAAACTTGTTGAACAACAACTGAAATTTGCAGTAAAAATATTGTTCCTACATTGTTCTATCTTCAAAGGAAACTAAAAATTATTTTCACCTTGCATCCTGTCCTTATGGTGATTTTTTGCTGAATTAGCCTTGTACTTGTGTCGATTCCTGACCAAGTTTTCTCGCCATAGTACCCTGCCATTCTGAAACCAACAATGATCATTGCCCTCTCTGCTTGGATGCTTTACCCTCTCTTGGATATTTTCACGACTTTGCACTGACACTTTGTTTTCTGCACCGACCCAGATATCTCCCAACCTAATATCTAGTTATCATTTGATATTTAATTAAATGATCATATAAATTAAATAAACTAGATATGATTTTTCAGGCCTTCATTTGAGGCTGGTTTGACTTTATTTGTTTGTGGCCTATCACAGGATGCCACGTGGCCACAGGCCGTGGAGAATTTGGCTATGTAAAACTTTGTTGCAGTTCTGGAGGTTCGAACCGGTGACCTGCCCTCCCGAGCATAAAGGCCTGACCAACTCTGCTATCTGTTGTGTCTTAACAACAATGGAACCCGAGTTCTATTCAAAGGTTGGTATCAAAGCTCAGGTTTGAGCATTAGGTTAAGCTAGATTATTTTCTCTATTGAACATTTGTGCAAAAGGATTTGTTTAAAAGTTTTCATAATAAACCTTGCAAGCAGTGCAGAGCCGTCTTGGGGCAACATTTGTTGCAAGTTTTTTTATGCTTACTAGGCTAAAGCTTAAGAGAGGAGAAGGTCAATTGGCAAGGACTTACAGTAATCCTCAGCCAAGGAGGGCAAGAGTGCCATTATCTACACCTTCAATTTTACCTCCAAGAAAAGCAGAAGAAGCCATACGCATGTCTTCAAGGGAAGGAGAAATCCATGAAGAATTTGATCCCAAAGAGGAAGAAAGGGTGTTTAGAAAAGCATTCCTTGATTTGACAGAAATGGTGAGCATCCTCTATCAAGAAATGAATGAAAGACTTGAAGGAGAAGGATCCAAACTTCACAAGGAATTACAAGGATCTTCAGGAGGCCATAATGATGAGGATAAATCCAAGAAGGGTAATGGAGGAAATGGAGACAGTGGAAAGTTTCCATCATCACCCTCATCTTCATCTTAATCAACCTCTACATCATCTTCAGTACATCATTCTCAAAAATTCAAGAACACGGGTAAAATTCCTTTTCTTAAACTTGATGTTAAGTTTGAATTGCCAAAGTTTGATGGTGAAGTAAATGCAGAAAAGGTAGATAATTGGATTAGACAATTAGAGGTCTACTTGAGAATTCAAAATTTTCATGATGACGAAACCAAAATTCAACTAGCTTCATTGAGAATGGAAGTTGCAGCACTTGTTTGGTGGGAACCCAAAACAAAATAAGAGATCAAAAAATATGGTAAGATTATCTTATCATGGTCTGCTTTCATTTCTGCAATTAAACAACAGTTTTATCCATTAGCTCACATGCAGAAAGCCATAATGGATTGGAAAATTTTCAAATAGTTGAAAGGAAAAAATGTTCAAGTTTATACTCAAGAATTTAGAAGAAGAGCTCTTTTACTAGGAATTGATTTGCATAGCCAAGAAACTTTACTCAAGTATATAGGAGGTTTGCATACTTACCTAAGACATACCATTCTCATGTTTAACCCTACCAGCTTAGATGAGATTTGTGTTCAAGCCACACATTTAGAGGCAAGGGGTAAACAATATTTTGATGGGAATGAGGAAAGTGAGTTTAAAGGCAAAAGGATAAAAAGAGAAATGCAAATTCTAGGAAAGAGAAGGAAAATTTTTTCTTCAAACACTATTCTAAAACAAGCCATGATGAGGACAATTGTTGGAAACCTCATCCGGAGTTGAAACCAAAAAGTTTTAAAACCAAAGATAAATCCAAGGAGAAAGGCAAGACAGTTGCAATAGTTGAACAAGACTTAGGGTCTGAGTTGAGAGATGAAACTAAAATCATAGCTATCTCACTAAAGAACTTGAAGGGGAAAGAGATTGTAAATAAACCAAGTTGTAGTATTTCTAACTGTCACATATAAGCTCCAAGTGAAGAGAAGAGAATTGAATTGTTTCATGTTAGGGTCATTTCCAAACACACAAATATTGACACACTATCTGACAGTGGGTCACAAGCGAACCTTATTTCTGAAGACTTGGTCAAGAATCTGAATCTTGAAACCATTCCACATCCTAAACCATATCCTCTTGGTTGGAATTGTAAGGATGAAATTTACAGGTTTCAAAGAAGTGCATGTTGCACTTCGCAATAACAGCACATTTTATTGACATGGTTGAATTAGATGTTGTTCCGCTTGATATTACAGGTGTGGTGTTGGGCAATCCTTATTCGCATGGCAGGAAAGATATCTTCCATTGCAATGAGAACAAGTACCATTTATTCAAGGATGGCAAGGAGTTTATTGTGAGAGAACATTGCAAAAAACTAGCCTCATCTTTAGTGAATGTTGGGCAGATGAAAAGGCTTGTCAATGCAAGTAAAAATTTGACTTTATTGATGATTAAGAAAAAATAATTAGTAAATAATCCTTTTCATGTTTATGCTGATGTAAATAATGAGATGTTTCAGTCTGAAAGTAGGTTGTCTTTGGAAGAAGATGACAAGAAGTTGCAGCAAGTGTCTTTGGTGTTGATCGATGCAGAAAACAAAGTGTTTGTGCAAGGAGGTGCAAAGATCCAAGAGAGGGTAAATCATCCAATCAAAGAGGGCACAAAGTTCAACAATGATCATTGCTGGTTTCAAAATGGCAGGTTACTATGGCGAGGAAACTTGGTCGGGAATCGACACAAGTACAAGGCTTATTCAGCAAAAAATCGCCATAAGGACAGCTTGCAAGGTTGATGTAATTTTAAGTTTCGTTTGAAGGTAGACCAATGTAGGAACAATATGTTTACTACAAATTTTAGTTTCTATTCTGCAAGTTTCAAAAATGTGCAGCATGACAAGGTCAAAGTCAGCAACAGTTGGTCAACAAATTCAAGGAAAAATTTTTCGTTTCATGAGAAGCTGCAATTAATGAAATTAGGGAAATTTCAGTGGATCAAGATTGGAAGAGTGGAGATTCATTCTCCTCATCTTTAGGTTCAGTATTCCAGAGATCTCTTGGGGTCCAAAAGCTTCCCAGTGGGGAGGTGTGATCAAGAGATCATGTCCAAGTTATGAAAAATGCTCAAAAATGAAAGTGCTCAAAAGTGGTTTCAATGTGAATGACCGGAAAGGTCTCATCGTTGCAATTCTGGTGCCGTGAATGGTTCTCAAAACCGAGGTCGTATGCAAAAGTTATTGAGGTTTGAAATCGTCTAGTGAACTCTGAAACAAGACTTTTGACTTAAGTTGACTATGTCTTTTTATTAAAAAAATAAAAGGAAAAAGTTAATTTTTTTATGTTTATTGAAAGCCTATTAGAGGGTGCCATGTGGCCTAAGGCTTAAGTTTGAAAGCCATGTGAAAAAGTTGAAGTTTATGGGGTTTGAGCCCCTGACCCGACACTTCGAGCAGAGTGACCCGACCAACCCAATTGTGGCAATTTCATACCTATTCAGGCAACGATGAACATGAAGTCGGGTCGTTTTGGGAACAAGGGGATAAAGTTTGGGCTAGCCCCCGTCGACACATGACCACACCCGAGAACCCTGACGCTAAGATCATAGAGCCAACAGAATAAAAGGAATAAGCCCCGCAGGGCTAGCCTCGAGACCATATGACCATTTCTCTGTGACCAAGGTCTTAGCTCCTAGTGGCAACGGTTAGGGCGGTAGTTACGGTTTCATGTGGCCAGCGCTCTTTCACATTTAATGCAAAGGTTAGGCGAATAAGCCCACAGTTTATAAGGCGGTTAGAGCGAAGGTCCATGTGACCCTGCCTCCATAACATTTATTGTAACCATTAGCCGTTACCACCAGATTTGGCATGGTCTTAAAAATTCGGAGATTCCCCATCTTTAGCACTGCTAACTGGAGTTCCTCCAGTTTTGGAGGAGGATTTTGGGGGACACTGGGAAAAAATTTGTTTTTGCCATAACTTCTTCAATTTTCGACCAAACAAGGTGCAAAAATAGTCAATTTTGGGTCTCTTCGACGTTATGAGCAGTTTGGAAAAAAAATTAGGTTTAAAAGAGGTGTTTTATAGCATATTTTTCTTCGAGGAAGATGAAGGAGCCATCAGGGCCATCATGGAGAAGGCAGTGTATTGGGCTCTCTTTATTTGTTTAATGTAAATGAAAAGCCATATGTGGCTATTTCATACCTTCTAAAGCTGATTTTATAGATATTTTTGCCTATTGAGGCTTATTTTCACTTATACATCCATTTTGATCAAATTAATACAACAAGGACATGCCATTGGGGAGCCTTGGACCGGTAGATGTAGCCCAGGAGGGGTGAACTACGTTAACAATTTGTTGTGTAATGTGCTTGTGAAGTTTATTTTCTGTTCATTTCTATTGTACAATGTTAAACAGTTAAATTACTTAATCAGTCCTCACACAAAAACCTCATAAAAAAAGCCATAACTAATTGTTTAACCTGCAATTTAAGGATAACCTTATGCACAAATTATCATATATGTTTGGATACTTTGCATAGCATAAAAAATATCTTCCATTCAGATCAGGTTGGTATCAGAGCTCAAGTTTGAGCATTAAGTTCACTTAACTTCTAGAGCTTGGGCAGTGATGTTCAGTTTCCTTCTGCAAATTTATTTCCATAAATTTATGAGAGAGTGAAAGAAAGACAATTCTAGATAGGAGAACAAACACATCCAAGAAGGGAAGTATTAATTGTTTTCTAGCTTTGGTTCAAAGTCACTAGCCATTCAAGGCAAGTGTTTGGAGGCTGAAGAGAAGAGGGTTACGTACTCTCATCTACTGTACAGATTAGTATATTAGTCTTTTGGGGTCCAAAATATTCCTAGTGTGGAGGTGTGATTAGAACTGGATCACAGACCAGAATGATGCTAAAAAATGAAAGTGCTTGGAAATGGTTGCAATCTGAACAACCGGAAAGGTCTCGTCGCTGCAATTCTGCCGCCTCAAACGGTTCTCAAAACCGAGGTCGTATGCAAAATTTATTGAGGTTTGAAATCATCCAGTAAACTCCAAAAATAAGTTGAGCAAGTTTGACTTTTCAAATATGGAAAAATTTTAAAAGGAATATTCTGATGACAAGTGGCAGTTGCTGCTTTGAGGCTGGTTTGACTTTATTTTTTCGTGGTCTATCACAAGCTACCACGTGGCAGGCCCGGAGGCCACCACGTGACCCCAGGTCGTGGAGAATTTAGCTATGTAAAATTTTGTTGCAGTTCTGGAGGTTCGAACCGGCGACCTGCCCACCCGAGCCCAAAGGCGTGACCGTCTTCATTGCTTGATGTTACTTAACTTTGATAGGTGGCGGCTTCATTTTACATTTTAAACTTGAATATGGCAGAGAAAAAAAGGGGCTAGCCCGGATGCCACGCGACCATTCATTGGAACCAAGGGCTATCATAGCCGCGGCGGAAATGGAAACGGTTAGCGCCTAACTGTTAACCTTTTTATGTGACCACTCTTAAATCAGTGGTTTATGCGAGGTGGTCACATGCCCCACCTAACCATTTAATGCCGCAATTTTGGATTCCGATTATTTGGAGGAGCGCGCCATTTTTGGCGGCCTTATCCAATTTGGCCCATAACTAACAGTTTCTCCACTTTTAGTGGGGTTTTGGGGGACATTGGGAATTTTTCTTAAAGAAGCCATAAATCCCTCATTATTGAACCAAATTGAGTGCAAAAATAGTCAATTTTGGCTATTTTTGACATTCTGAGCAGTTTGGCATAGGTTTCAGGTCGAACAGAGGTCATATTCAGTAGTTTTTGC
Organism: Pinus albicaulis; assembly: GCA_034641835.2. Classification (NCBI taxonomy): domain Eukaryota; kingdom Viridiplantae; phylum Streptophyta; class Pinopsida; order Pinales; family Pinaceae; genus Pinus; species Pinus albicaulis. Next base: position 259,775,960 of record CM076576.1, on the reverse strand, counting down.
TTCGAGGAAGATGAAGGAGCCATCAGGGCCATCATGGAGAAGGCAATGTATTAGGCTTTATTTATCTGTTTTCGGTAAATGAATAGTAATTTATGGCTAATTCATACCTTCGGAATCTGATGATATGATTTTTAGAGACTGTAAAGAACTTTAGAAAGCCGAAAAGCTTTAGTAAAGTTCCAGGGGCCATCAATGCCATCTTTTGCGAGCAATAGTGCAGGAGCTAGCCAGGGGAGCTAGAGGCCATATACAGCGAACCAGTAGTCATTCTTAACTTTAAACATAATTATGAATCTAATGAAATAATTTTCAGAACGTTTTGAGGACTTCTAGAGGTCGAAAACCCAGCAGAGAAGTTTTCAGTGACCCCAGTGCCAGGGGGTGCCGATAGGTATTGGAGGCGAAACCGGAGCAGCCGGAGGCCATTTTTAATGAATGAATAGTATAAATTGACTAATTCAGACATTTTGGAACCAATGAAAGTGGTTTCATAACATTTTGAGAACTTCTAGAGCTATAGAAGCTAATGTGAAGCTTTGGGAAGCCCTGGGAAAACCGTGGAGGATAGCCTAGTTCGGCGATGCAGTGCTCGTTTTGAGCAAATTATCAGTCGATATTTGGTGTCTGATGTGTGTTGGAAATAGAAGTAGTGGTTTAAATTATAGAAGTAGAATTCTGAGGGATTTTGTGCCATTTATAAGCTCAAAGTAGCTTAGAGCACCGACATAAGGAATCGTGTCAACAGGAGCCTAAAGATGTTTGCAGAGTTTGGACAACCATTAGAGGGATATATATATATATATATGGTATTTTCAGCCCTTTGGATGGAGCTAAATGTGGAACTTGTAAAAAAAAACCTTACCATAATCCCAAAGAGCCGAGTCATGATGACAAAGCTCAAAGGAGATGTAGCCCACGAGATTCGGGTGAACTCCTAGATTAATTTTGTTGTTGTGTTTAAATGTTTTATTGCTGTATTATGTTGCTTTATACATGTTAAATTTCAGCAAGAAAAAATTAACTTAAGACACATAAAAAGTAAAAAAAATCATACACCACTTTCAAGCATAAATTCTGCAAATTGTCAAGTACAAGCTAGATCATTTAATTGTTAAACTGAGTGGGAGGTTCTTGTAATACATAACAAGTTATCTAGAAAAATTTCAGATCACTCTTCAAACAATATTTTGATAGTATATTCTGCTCCCTTATCTTTATTTTCATCCCCCATGAGCGGTCGTCGGGGTTTGCGAGGCTGGTCTTGCAAAGGTTCAACCAGATCGAGCCCCAAATCCTTATACCCCGACCTCGTTGGGGACATGCAAAGAAGGATCAAGAACAAGAAAACTACTCTGATACCACTAATCCAAATTTAGGCAGGAATGCAACAGAATACACATGTAACCATAAATACAAATATGCAGTGAAAATAACACTTCATTTCATTAATATCAAAGAACTGAAATTTGCTTACGGACATAATAGAAATAAACTAGCTAGGGCGCTGGTAGCTTATCTCTAAGAAGAGATGTGGTGGCTACAGGCATCTGAACTGAGTTACAATGAGTCTCTAGGGCCTATTTATTATTTATAAACAATGGAAAACCCTAAACATCCAAAACTTTAACCCTAGGAGATGAAGCGCCAAAACTATGGGCCCCGTTTGGTAAATTGGTGTTTCAACTTCCCAGGGACGTAAATTTGGAATAAGATCTCTGTTTGATGTGCACCATACCTCGTTAGAAATATCTATTCGAGGACTATAAATTTTGATGCAATAAAAATAGGCTCGATTGTTCTCGGTTTTCCCAAAAAACGTCGTTTAGGGCCTCAAAACAGCTCTGAAAGTTCAAGACCCGAAAAACTGTCAAAAATAGTAAGTTGTGCCAAAACTGAAAAACTGAAAGAGATAATGGTGGGGCCCCAAGTGGAATAGGTAGGTGGCCACCAATATCCACATTGATCACTTGAGGTCCTTTTGGAGCATCTGAGCACATGAGGAGGAAGTCCAATTTTGACTACCTTTGACTAAAGTGTTGACCAAATTTTCTTTTTGTGCCAACTTGTTGTTTTATGCTTACAAAGGTTGGAGAGCACATGTATTCATTAGAGAGAGATACATCAAGAATTTTTTTTTGTTTCTGTTTTTTTTTTAAGGCCTACAGTTGTATTAATGAGGTTTTCAACTGGTAGGTCTACCTAGGTGCCTCAAAGGAGGTTATCACCTAGGATCTTTTTTTTCTCTTTTTTTTTTCAACCCGATGACCGCCTTCATGGAGGTTTTCAATAAATGAGACAATCTCAAACGCCTCAAAAGAGGTTTTCACCTGAGATTTTATTCTTTCCCTTTTTTTGTCTTTTTTCACTATCCTACTCTACTTGAAAAAAACAAAACCAGTTTTCAAGTATAGGAATACTTCCAATGGAGCCATGTACACATCAAGATGAAAGATAAAATCATGTGCACACTTAGAATACATGCTTTGACATGTACTTGAATATGAGAGATGAATTTCTTTGAATGGTATTGCATCAAGTAATGTTGGAGAAGAGCGTGTTGTTGCAACTTAATGATTGTTTGGAACCATATGTCAAGATAGTTGTGATGCCCCTAGTCCACTTGCTGATTTGGATCACCTTGGATGTCCTCTTCTATTATGACATTCAAATATTCCTCTTTTTGCTTATTGTTCTCTTGAACACATGGAGGAAATGCTGGAAAACATGAGGAAACTTTCTCAACATCTGACTCTGATGTCGGCTCTTATCAAGTGTATCCCTTGATCTTTTGATCTCCTCATTTGGATATCCTTCTTCTTGATGTTGTCCTTAAATGACATTAAGAAAATATCTTCTTTGCAATACCTTTCTTGAACTAAGATGAATACCATCTATATTAAGAGGAGATGTTTGGAAGTGGTGTACCTCAACATTGTAAGTGAGTTGAGAGAACTCATTGTATGGGTTTGGAAATGGTGGTATAGGTAGTTGAGTGGGGGTGGATATATGAGATGGATGTGGTTGAGGTTGTGGTTGTGGTGGAGGTGGATGGTAGGGGTAGCATGGAGTTGGGTATGGAGGATATGGAGGGAAATATTGAGGATATTATGGATTTTACCAATAAGGTCCTTGCCAACCATGTTTCCACTATTGGTTTTGGGGTTGAGAATGCCAAGGTTGCCAAGGAGGGACTGTGTTCCAATTAGTTTGAGATGGATGTGAATAAGCTTGAAATTGTGAAGTGGGTCCTTGCATCATATAAAGTTGACTAGGTTGTAAGTGTCTCCTTGGAGCTACAAAACATAGCTTCTTTGGTGATTGCCTTGCTCCATTTTCTTCCTGGTAAACTTCTTTAAACCTAGGGAATGATGGAAAACATTGTTAGTAGCATATGGTTCAGCATGGATAACTAAAATATCAGCATCTTCTTTTTGCTCATTTTGCATTCTTAACATTTCTACTTGTTCACTTAGATTGCTAAGAATTTCTGTTTTAAATTTGTCAAAACAATTTCCAATTTCATCTTGCCTTACCAATGTTGAGACGGATTTACTTACTCTTTCCCTTCCTCTTGATATGTGCTTTCATGTTTCACAAATTTCTTCAAATGTCAATTGGTATACATCTCCTCCACTCATGAGATTAAGGAGATAAATCCACTCATCCCTAATTGTTCTAAGTAAGAGGGTTTTTAGTGTGTCAAATCCTAAATGATGAAATTTTTCCCTCTTAACATTAAACATGAACCTATCTATGAGATCCGCAAGGCTCTCATCATATTTTTGATTCATTCTAAAAATTTCTTCTTTAAGATCATGGTTTTTATATTTTCCTAGAAATATACTTTTCATATCATTCCATGATCTTATTGAATTAGTACCTAGACTCATGAACCATTTAGGAGCTTTATCCTTCAATGTTGCAGGAAAAAATCTCAGTTTTTGAGTGTGTGATAAGTAGCCATAAGATCTACAAAGTATTTCAAATTCAAAGAGAAATGATTCTCGATCCTCTATCCTCATACCATGGAAGTTGGGAAGAAAATATGGAGGGATGTTCTTCATATGTAGACTGATGTCCATACCTTGAATGGGAAACCCAATAAGATCTTATTCATTGTCATCATATCCATACATCTCTTCTACCTTCAAAAGTGTGTGGTGATGTGGTTATCACTGCACCACGTGGTCAAGTAGGGGGGTTAGTATTGGAGAAGTATTTTTTTTTAAATTTTGAGTATCCCTACTCCTATGAGGCATGAAAATCAAATTTCTTTTGTATTTTTCAATATTTTTGAAACAAAATGAAAAACGAAAGCAGAAAAAAATGCTAAAACAAAATCAAGGCATCTACTAAACACCTCCCTGACAACGACGCCAAAATGTGGTGAGCCCTGGTATTGCACCAAGAGTGATGCAACTCCCAGGGGTTGCTACCCTACTTTATTTTATCAACACGGGGTTCATACAAACTTGGAGGTGACAGTGCTATATACACAACATTGCATTTTTCTCATGTCATCCTATTCTGCTTTACGAAAGGGTGTTATTTCTTAAACTATGATAATATCTAGGAAGTAAATTGCTGGAAGGAAAGGACAGAAAGGAAACTAACTTAAATTTCATAAAGGAAATGATGAAAATGAAACTAATTTAATTTGCAAAAAGGAAATGGCAGAAATGAAACTAATTTAATTTGCCGAAAGGAAATGGCATAAATGAAACTAATTTAATTTGCCGAAAGGAAATGGCATAAATGAAACTAATTTAATTTGCAAAAAGGAAATGATGGAAATGAAACTAATTTAATTTTCAGAAAGGAAATGATGAAAATGAAACTAATTTAATTTGCAAAAAGGAAATGGTAGAAGGGAAACTAATTTAAATTGCACTTAACTTTGCCAATCGATTAAACAAACCCTGCTCTATTTATCATGCTCCTATCTATGTAGTTATTCATGACCTAATTCTAATTTGAAGAGGTGTTTCTTACAGTTTGGAGAACAAAGGGGTAAAGGTGCTAATGGAGGGCTTAACCACATGAAACAAGGCTTAGGGGAGTGAAAAAGGGATTTAAAACTTTATTAAAACTTTTAATATCGCGAAAAATCTTTGTAGAGGGAGGCTTTGAAAAGTGCAATGGCAGAATTTCAATGAGAGGACAGAAGTGAGATATGCAATATGCGATATCACAATTCGCAATATCGCAAATCTGGAGGAGTGGTGGAAGTGTTGTTCAGGAGCGGGAGAAAAATGCGATATGCGATGGGGATAGAAACTGCAAAATTTGATTTGCGATAGGGATGATGTGGCAGAGTGCTACAGTAATGTCGCAATCGACGGTTGGGAGCGGTAAGTGTTAACAAAGCAGGATCAAAATGTGATATGCGATAAGGATAGAAACTGCAAAATGTGATTTGCGATAGGGATGACGGGGCGGAGTGCTATAGTAATTTCGTAATCGGTGGTTGGGAGTGGTAAGTGTTAGTGAAGACCAAGTGGAACAAGTATTTTCGATTTGCGATAGATCGAAGTACAGTAATGGGAGTTTCAAGGACCAAGGGCGGAGGTTGAATTCTAATGCATTTGTAAGTGTTTTTGGGAATGAGAAGGGCAGCGGCTGCAAAGAACAGGAAGAGGAGGGAATGGAGAGCATAACAACAGTGCTTATTTTGTGAAGACATAGATGGAAAATGAAGCGGTAAAGCACCATGGAGCTGCTCTGGAGCTTTAACACTAATTCCTCCAATCAACCTTGCTAACTTATGCACAAATAAACAGACAAATGCATGAAAATACAGTACAAAAGGAAGGTTGAAAATGGTAATGCAACTCTACTCTAATATCAGAAATAGTGAACATAAATCAATTTTTGGGTCTCTGGGAAGGTTCACCCTCCTTGAGCTCTATTGACAGAGATGAGAAGGGAGGTCTTGATCCATAAATTTTAGAGTTTTCTCCTCTATTCGATTACTCATAATCAAATGAAACCTACAGCAGTACACTGAAAGCAATAACTAAGCAACAATGAAAATATAAGTAATAAAACTAGCTAAATGAAAGAAAGAAAAGAATGCCAAAACAACAGAGAAGCTGAGGCACATGGGTTGGGCCCTAACCCATGAGCCCAGCTCTCTGGAACTAAATCAATAAAATGGATTTTGTCTGCTAATTTCAGGAAGAGAATAGCCTCGTTACATTTCTGAAATTTTAATCATTGAATACAATAATAAAAAGCTTAATAGCTTGCAGCGAAAGTTCTGAATGGAATCGAATGCCTTACTAGCTCTAGCTCTGCTCTATTTATTATACAAGGCAGCTACTAATAGCTCCCTAGAAAATAGTGATTGTGTCCATTTTGAATCCAAGTAAACCATAGCTTGAGTGCACAAACCCCTTGAATATCTCCAAGATTTATCCATAATTTCCTAACATTGTGCTCATTTATTCTTCAATCTTGATCTTCCAGTGGCAGGGAGCAAGTCCCTAAATTATCTCCTTCTCCAAATCTGCATAATCTGCCCAATATTCTCACAATATTCTACAAAAATAACCAATATTAGGAAAAAATATGCAATTACCTTTAAACCTTCCTAAGAACATATTAAAGCATAAGAAAACATTATTAAGTGTAGAAGGAGAGATTTAATATATCTTTTATCTGCATAAGGAAGGTTAGATGGGCCTTGTTTTATGTCTAATTTAGAGGCCCATCATCGAGTTTGGATGACAGGCTTCGATTGCGGAAGGGTCTCGACACAGGCTTCATGGTGATGATCCTAGGGTATGTGTTGTCTCTTCCCTTTAACCCTTGCCAGAAACATACTGAAAATGTGACAGTTGTTCGTAAGATTTCCATTCTCTCCTATGAATGGATGCCTGTCAGAATTGATGTTGTTCGTTCGTTACATGGGAATGGGTTGATTCTGATGTTTTTAAACTAGTTCTAGTTATGTATGGTATTTTATTGCTTCACATGGGAATGTATGGCATAGTATGGACTATTTTGTCTTTCTGGGAAGGGTATCTATCATGGTCGGCATGATTGGTTCTTTATTTGACTGAATTGGTTTACAATTAGGATTTGTAGGATGCCAATTTTGGTGCACTGTTAATTTTAATTTCGATGTGGGAAATGGCCTGAGGAGCAGGCTGGTAATTCTTTCCTCGAAAGGATACCAACCCACCATGGTTGGTATTTTTTCAATGTAGTGCTAGAGCATGAAGTTCTAGTAGTTGGAGTAGAGTACCATTGGAAGGGGGACACCCAATTTCGTTGTATTTTTATAAGAAATGAACCTTATTTTATATTTCCCTCTTTATTTTCTTTGTTAATGCACCGGGTGTTGGTAGTTTGAGAAGTCACCCAGTCTGCGAGCCGCGAGCTACTGATCGACTAACGGTTTGGATCAAATATTTTTATGTTGTTCGGTGGGGGTTGGTGAATATGGCTCAGCCAACTGCAATGAAAAATGAAAATGATACAGGGGGGTACAGGCGTCGCCAAAATGTGGCACCTGGAGAGGGAAGAGGAACTTCCTCCTTGCAATCACCAAGGTGGACTGGTCAGAAATCACAGACCCAGCATATCAGTGTTGCAACTCAAGCTTATGTTAGAGGCACCCCTTCCGACCAGGTGAGACATTATATGATTGTTGTTTGGGAAGCAAGACCTCAACCAACGTGCAAAACATGAAATACAAGAGGAAGAATGGAGGTTTTTTGTTTCGGATCCCAAAAATACCCATGCCAGGCTTATACAACATAAACAAACAATTCATCTCTACTGGATGATGAAGAATATAGTGGTCAGGGAAATTATGAACACGACAGGTTTCATTAAAATAGATCCGAGATTTTAGGAAATCCAAAAGGAATTCCAACTTGTCCAATTTCAAATTCAACAGCAAAATGTTTGGTTGGGTTGTATTGAATGACACATCAAGTGCCCACCTCAGCCAAGTTAGGTTTTCTATCTTTTTTGTATCTTTTATTTAATTTTTCTTGCAAAATAAAATAACTTAATTTGAAATAAAAACCCACCATACAAAAACCAAAAAAACAACCATGAATACCATGAAGAAAACCCTTGAAAAACACAAAAAAAACCTATAAAACCACCAATAAAACCTTTGAAAGCCACATGAAAAAATATAAATAAATAAATAAAATAAAATAAAATAAAATAAAAAATAAAAATAAAAAATAAAAAATAAATCTATAATTTAGGTTTTAATTGTTTTTTCATTTCATTGTATAAGTTTTCAATAATCACAATGGTAGCATGTTTATTATGAATTTTTTCTGTGGTTAAAACTTTATTTTTAAATTATTTTAGGATTTGAATTTTTTTTCTTAGGAATTTAGTGAAATAAATTAAAAATAAATAAATAAATATTGTTTTTTTTTAAATTATTTTAAACGCATTTTAAATTTTGAACAAATATGACCAAAAATATGCCCAAAGAAACTCCAAAATAGAAAACAAACAAACTATAACCAATAAATAAATAAATTAGTAGCTTGAGATTGACATGATGAATATGGTTGCCCATGGTTAACCTTTATTTATTAAATAAGATTTTATTTTTATTTTTTTTATTTTTAATTTTTTAATTTAAAATAATTAATACTGCTTTAATTTATTTTAAAGGTAATATAACATGAACCATATATAACTATGATTATATATAATATAGCACAACATAGCAACTGATGCACACACGCGAGATATATATATATATATATATATATATATATATATATATATATATATATATATACCCCCGATTAGGGTGCGTGCGAGAGGATCGTCCCACTTAGGACCCACGCCACGGTGATTTAGTGTTTATTAATATTGGGAGGGGCGGTCGTGGGGGAAAAATGTGCGACATGTGTGAAGATATGGGGGTAGTGCGGAGCGTGGAGAGAGAGCAGGATTGAGCGACAAGCGGTAAGAGCATTCATAACGGTGGTGGAGAGTTATTGATTCTTTTTTTTTTTTTTTTGAGTTTTGTAGTGTAGTGTGGTGTTGTGAGGGGAGAAACATTGTTCGACCCTATGAAGATCTCACCGTTAAAGATCTGGTGGAGCCTTAACCGTTTGGAGTAGGATCTAGTGCGAGAAAATTTGTTCGGCCAACAGTAGGGGATCTCCCCGGTAGAAAGTCCCAATTAGACCTTAAACCGTTTGGAGTAGGGATCCCGTCCGGAGTGTGGGTCCGGCTACCACTTAAGATGACTTCTCTTCGGTCTCAAAAGAACCTGATTGAACCTGCGAACATACACTTATTCACCTGATATAGAATACGAGATTAACGTGTTTAAACATGAATTAAACACTATGTGTAGCAAGATTATAGATAAAGCACATACACCTCAAGAGATGTCATTAGCAACACATCTTTTGTGGGGTAATTGCTTGTACAGTGGTCTGATCACACAAAAAATAGTTCTTGATGATAAGATACCTCTGCACTTCCTGAAAGATGAAACGAAATGCTAACAATCTAGTTTATTAACATTTATTAATATAACAGATAATAAGATTAACATCATTAATACAACACGGATAGCCATGAAATATAAACGATATCATGAAAAGAACAGATTCATTAATCATAGGATATTCTGAAACTGTTGAAAGAAATACACAAAGTGTTCATAAAGCAAAACACATCATAACCATAGGGTATTTCAACAAGATTCTATATTCATATGCTCAAGTGTCAGATCTTTAAATACAATGCTTGTAGCTCCTGAGTTTCCCAAAAGAAAAAGCCCTTGTACAATGTCCCGTAGGAGTATTTATAATGCCAAAATTGTCTGTTGGGTTTCCTTGACTGTTCACCTTCTTGACTTTTGGGCTACCTTGCGACCAACTCCTTCTGCGACCCGGGTAGATGATGCGACCTGCGACCTGTCCTGTTGTTGCGATTTGCGACCTGGTTCTTCTTGCTGCTCAGGACTTGCTGCTGCCGGGACGCGAACTGTTAATGTCAACCTGTTGTTCCCTAAGGAAATCCTGCCATGCCTGTTACTCTGCCGCTATGGGGGATACCAGGGGCACCTCCTCTTTCAACCTATACGCGCATTCCAAAGCGTTCGGTACTAGGGTCTCCCTCTTCTGTCCAACCTGATTCGAGAGCGACGCAAGCTTGGTATAAATCCGCGCTGGAGCGGCGATGAATTGACTAAGATGCTCTTGAGATGCGGAGGGCTCCGGATCAGCTGCGGCCTGCTTGATGGGTTGTAAGAATGTTTGAATATCTTGGTTTACTTGTTCCCAGGTTTTCTCCTCCTCTAATGCTCCAAGCGATGGGATGTGGTGCAGCGTATGCATTGAGTCGATACCACTAATCAGATGGTCGTACGAGGACATCACTTTGTCCAGGTCTTTAGTCAATTTTTCTCCAGATTGCATTGCTATGCGGAGTTGAACTTTCGCATCCTGCGTGTGGATCCAGTCCCTCTTAGGCAAATTTTCAGGTGCCTGAGGGTACTGAATGGTCCAACCCATCATCCCGTCCAAAGCCTGTGAAGCCTCTTTGAGCTGATCTTGTCTTTGCCTGGTTTCCATTCGTGCTCTTGCCAGAGGAGCGACTGTTTGCTTGATGGTGAACATCTCACCATATACCTGTCTCATAGTCATCTCCAACACCTCACACTCCTTGAAAATGGCAAGTGAGACTTCATTTCCTGGCAGAGCCTGGTTTCGAAGTTGCTGGACTTCCGCTTGCAATGCTGCTCTCTCCTGCTCTGCCATCTTTTCGCGTTGCTCAGCTGCGTGTAGTCTGTTTTGTAGAGCTACTATTTCTCTACTCATCAGGGTTACATTTTCTTCTGTAGCCGCAGCGAAGGCAGTACCTGCTGACGCTATCATTACCGGATTAGTCCTGGTATCCAAAACTATATCCTTACCTGTGGATACCGCAGATGATGCAGAGGGACTATGTGCCAACGACCTCCTCTTCTCTTGACGGATCTTGAACGAAAACTGATCAAATGTGAGTCTGGTCAGGTCGAACACATCTTCTTCCTGTCTCTGGGGCGATCTAACATTAGAGAGTTGTGTACGGCCCAAAGGTACGTCGAGAGGAGTTACTTCAAGATCATCTAGCGTGTCATCTTCTCTTTCCTCTGTGTTCTTCTCTTCCTCTTCCTTCCTCCGCCGTTCAGCTTCTGCTGCTGCTTCTATCTCGGCCCTCTTCTTTTGCTTAGCTGCAGCTGCCTGTTCGGCTTTCCTTTGTCGTTCAGCCTCTGCGGCTGCTTCTATTTCGGCCTTCTTCCTTTGCTCAGCTGCAGCAGCCTGCTCGGCTTTCTTTTGGCGTTCAGCCTCCGCCTTGTCCAACTCCGCTTTAAGCGCCTGTTCCGCTGCAACTTGTGCCTCTTTGTCTTCTTTTTCTTTCCTGGCCTCTTTGGCCAGCTTCCTCTTTTGTGCTGCAGTTGTACCTTTTGCGCGCGCCTCCTCATCTTCCTTTAGCTTCCTCTCCCTTTCCTGTTGGGCCTTTGCTTCTGCCTCCTTTTGTTTGGCGGATGGCGTTGACCCTGTGTTGATTCGGGTTTCTGGAGCATGGATGAAGAAGAAGCTCCTAACTGACGTCTTCTGTCTTCCAAGTTCTGATCATCCAAGTCTTCCTGGACCACGTCAACCCCCGGAGCAAGTTGTCTTTCAGCATTATACCAGTTTCTCCTCTCATCTTCTGCTGGGCGTTCGAGATGCTGATAAGTCCACCTGAGGTTGGCTCTCCGGCAGTGTTCAGGGACCAATCTCTCTCGGTCATAGTTTCGGTGTTCAATTGCCCCCAGCTGATAACTTCTCATTGCGTCTGCTTCTGCTAGCACCTCCTTGAAGTCTTTAACTGTGAATGCACCAATAGTGAGGGGCAGAGTGTGCCATGGCTTCTTTTTTCCCTTAGACAAGATGTTGGAGAAACCATGTGACATCTGAAAGCACACCTCCTGCATCAGCATTTTGTCCGTCACGAAACGAGGCATAACATGTGGCCCCTTGTAAGTTCCAAAGACTCGGATGAAGGTGTACTCAGGGAAAGGGAACCAGTGCGCCACTTTAACCAGGGTCTCCTTGGCCCGCCATGACATGCAAGGGGCGTCTTGGCCAAATAAATGCCTGTACAGAGCGGGAACAAAGATTTGGGAGATCCGATCTAGGTCCTGTTTTTATTTAGACTCCCAGAATACTTTAAGTTGTAGATGGATTGCGCGCGTGTTCTCGGGGTCCCAGTTGTGCTCCCAGCCGTCAAACTCCACTCGGGCGCACACCGCATCTAGTAGGTATGAAGCCATGTAAAATTCAGCAGGCATTCCTTCGTCTGGAGCCAATGCCGAGTTCAAGTTGGTCTGCAGCGACGTCATCAGTATGCCGGCCCAGTTAAAACGGGTCCCCTGTGTTGTCACATATTCCATAATGGTGGCCCAACTGCCGTTGAAAGTGGAGCAGTCTGGGCGCCCGTAAAGCCTGCAGAGCATGGAAGCAACCAATTTATAAACTTTTCTTAGGCTTGCCACTGGGTATTCCTGGTTCTTTTTCACTTTGAACTTCTCGGGCTCCTCCCACCATTGTTTAATAGTATCGACGATCGGGACGGCGTGAGTAGCAGCCCATTCTCGAGTAAAGTGTTGGTTTGGGCGCGGTAGTGAATAATAAAGGTGTGCATCTGAGCCTACCAGCGTAGTGAAAGCTCTGCCTTCATGATCTCTGATCACAAATTTCTCTGGGTCTGTCTTTTGTATTATCCAGTCTATGATCTCCGGACATGGGAATATGGCTGGATGTGCCCCTTCCAGATGTAGTTTGGACCTCTTTACCGCCAAGTATATTTCTCGGTCTGGGAGGTCTTCCCGAAATTCTTCTGGCAACTTGGCGAACTCCTGATAAATCTGGTACCACCTCATGCTGTCGTCTTTCGAAAAAGTACATAATGTATCTCGGAATATTGGGGGTGGGGACACCACCACCAGCTCATCAGTCTCTTCCGCGGTTCCCTTGTCCTTTCTCCGAGACCGCGGGGGCGCCATGTCACTAGAATCTGAGAGCACAGGTATGCACTCTATATCTTCACCTGTCAAATTCAGAAAAGAGTCCCACGATAAGAACGTCATGGTGAATAAAAATCGGTTACAATTCAGTGACAAAACCTAAATGTGTTAAAGCAAAACTGGACTGGTGAGTCGCTGGGTCGCAGATCACACACACAGGGCCCGGGCGCGATCTTGCGACCTGGCGACCTGGCGACCTGAGGTCGCTGGGTCGCTAGGTCGCAGATCCAGATAAAACAAAGAGAGTGCGACCTGGCGACCTGGCGACTAGGTCGCTGGGTCGCAGGTCGCAATTCTTCAAAACTGGAGAAAAATGCGACTCTGCGACCTCGCGACTAGGTCGTTGGGTCGCAGGTCGCAGATTTAGCTTGCCGGGGGTTTGGTGCGCGCGGCCTTGAACCCTTTTGCCCCCTTTCTCTTGGGAATTTGCGAGGTTTCTAGGGCCAGGGAGAGCTGTGGCATGATTTTAAAAAAAAGGGGCTGATGCCATGGGGTGAAAAGGCAAACAGAGAGGGTTTTGGTAATTTATGCAATATGTTAACGGGCAAAAATCTCAGAAAACATTAAATCATGGTCAAAAGACAATTTATAGGCTACAAGGGGAGATGGGTTTAGTAAGAAAAACATTAGAATGGAAACAGCAAGAAGAAATAGCAACTTACCCGGGAAAAACTCGTCAGTTGAGCTGTCAGAGGCGTTTTCCTTACAAATCGCTGAATGTGAATAATGCGACCTGCGACCCCCCTTTTATAGGCCTCAAGATCATCTAGCATGTCATCCGCTCTTTCCTCTGTATTCTTCTCTTCTTCTTCCTTCCTCCGCCGTTCAGCTTCTGCTGCTGCTTCGATTTCGGCCTTCTTCTTCAGTTGAGCTGCAGCAGCCTGCTCGGCTTTCTTTTGGAATCCAGCCTCTGCTGCTGCTTCTATTTTGGCCCTCTTCTTCTGTTCAGCTGCAGCAGCCTGCTCGGCTTTCTTTTGGCGTTCAGCCTCTGCCTTGTCCAGCTCTGCCTTAAGCGCCTGTTCCGCTGCAGCTTGCGCCTCTTTGTCTTCCCTTTCTTTCCTAGCCTCTTTGGCCAACTTCTTCTTTTGTGTTGCTGATGCACTCTTTTGGCGCGCCTCCTCATCTTCTTTTAGCTTTTTCTCCCTTTCCTGCTGGGCTTTTGCCTCTACTTCCTTTTGTTTGATGGATGGGGTTGGCCCTGTGTTGAGTCGAGATTTCTTGAGTATGGATGAAGAGGCACCTCCTAACTGACGTCTTCTGTCTTCTAAGTTCTGATCATTTGAGTCTTCCTGGACCACGTCAATTCCTGGAGCAAGTTGTCTTTCAGCATTATACCAGTTTCTTCTCTCATCTTCCGCTGGGCGCTCAAGATGCTGATAAGTCCACTTGAGGTTGGCTCTCCGGCAGTGTTCAGGGACTATTCTCTCTGGGTCATATGTCCGGTGTTCAAGTGCCCCCAGCTGATAACTTCTCATTGCTTCTGCCTCTGCTAGTACTTCCTTGAAGTCTTTAACTGTGAATGCACCAATAGTGAGGGGAAGAGTGGGCCATGGCTTCTTTTTGCCCTTAGATAGGATGTTGGAGAATCCGTGTGACATCTGAAAGCACACCTCCTGCATCAGCATTTTGTCTGTCACGAAGCGAGGCATAGCATGTGGTGCTTTGTAAGTTCCAAAGACTCGGATGAAGGTGTACCCAGGGAAAGGGAACCAGTGCGCCACTTTAACCAGAGTCTCCTTGGCCCGCCATGACATGCAAGGGGCGTCTTGGCCAAATAAATGTCTGTACAGAGAGGGAACAAATATTTGGGAGATCTGATCTATATCCTGT